>CM065593.1:126719658-126967703 GCA_033119425.1 Bufotes viridis | reverse complement strand
AAAGCTCTGCATGTCCTACATTAACAACACGTCTGTAAAGCGTCCTCTCCTTGCCGGCGTGATCGTGGTAGGAGGAGGATTACTCTAACCTCTTCCCCTATTAGATTCCCATTGTGCTGTGAAATCGCCCATATATGCTGTGTAAAGCATGCTTTTTTACTTGTTTTTGAACTGCTGCATCCTTTCCGACTTCAGGTAATTCAGCAACATTTCAGACACTTTCTGCTTATACCGGGGGTCTAGTAGTGTGGCCACCCAGTACAGGTCGTTCTCCTTCAGCCTTTTTATACGAGGGTCCCTCAACAGGCATGACAGCATGAAAGACCCCATTTGCACAAGGTTGGATGCAGGGCTACTCATCTCCCATTCCTCGTCCTCACTGATGTCATTGATGGTCTGTTCTTACCCCCAGCCACGTACAACACCACAGGTCCCAGATAGGTGACAACAACGAGCACCCTGGGATGCCTGCTGTGTTTGGTCTTCCTCCTCCTTAAAGCCACATTCCTCCTCTGACTCCTCTTCCTCAGAAGCCTCTTCCAGCGTTGCCGCAGGTCCAGCAAGTGATGATGATAAGGCATTTTCTGGTGGTGATGGTGACCACAACTCTTTCTCTTCACGCTCATTTATAGCCTAATCCAGCACTCTTCGTAGGGCACGCTCCAGGAAGAAAACAAATGGGATGAGGTCGCTGATGGTGCCTTTGGTGCGACTGACTAGGTTTTTCACCTCCTCAAAAGGACGCATGAGCCTAGAGGCATTGTGCATGAGCGTCCAGTAATGTGGCAAAAAAATACCCAGCTCCGCAGAGGCTGTCCTAGCACCCGGTCATACAAATACTCATTGATGGCTTTTTCTTGTTGGAGCAGGCGGTCGAACATTAGGAGTGTTGAATTCCAATGTGTCGGGCTGTCGCAAATCAAGCGCCTCACTGGCATGTTGTTTCGCCACTGAATATTGGAAAAGTGCGCCATGGCTGTGTAGGAAACACCTGAAATGGCCACACACCTTCCTGGCCTGCTTGAGGACATCCTGAAAGCCTGGGTACTTATACACAAAGCGCTGTACAATCAAATTCAACACATGTGCCATGCACGGCACTTGTGTCAACTTGCCCAAATTCAATGCCGCCAACAGATTGCTTCCGTTATAACAAACCACTTTGCTGATCTCCAGTTGGTGCAGGATCAGCCACTGATCCACCTGTGCTTTCAGGCCGGACAGGAGTGCTGGTCCGATGTGACTCAAGATCGCGTGACACTGTCGTAACCGGGATGTGGAATAGCCTCCAGGAAGGTGGGGGGGGGGGGCGTTGATGTGGAGCAAGACGCAGCAGCAGAAGAGGACTCAGCTAAGGAGGTTAGTGAAAAGGATGGAGTAGGAGAATTAGAGGAGGTGACAGCAGGCCTGCCTGCAAGTCGTGGTGGTGTCACCAACTTCGCTGCAGAGCCACGCATTCCATGCTTGGCAGTCGTCAGCAAGTTTACCCAATGCACAGTGTACGTGATATACCTGCCCTGACCGTGCTTTACAGACCAGGTATCAGTGGTCAGATGGACCCTTGCCCCAACACTGTGTGCCAGACATGCCATGACTTTATTTTCCACAATACAGTATAGAGTACAGGTTGGGGATTGCCTTTTGTGAAAAAAAAATTTGGCTGGGACTCCACCAGCTTGTATGGTAAAATCTGGTGGGCTAAGAGTTCCGACAAGCCAGCTGTCAGACGCCGGGCAAAGGGGTGACTCTGTGACATTGGCTTCTTACGCTCAAACATTTTCCTGACAGACACCTGACTGTGGGTAGATGAGCAG
Source organism: Bufotes viridis (assembly GCA_033119425.1). Classification (NCBI taxonomy): domain Eukaryota; kingdom Metazoa; phylum Chordata; class Amphibia; order Anura; family Bufonidae; genus Bufotes; species Bufotes viridis. The sequence continues at coordinate 126,965,889 of CM065593.1, read as the reverse complement.
GAACTGCTGAAGGTGAGAGGCGGAGTGGCGGGTGGTTGAGAGGGGGCAAGGAGGACAGCAGTGGTTGACGTGGCTGAAGATGATGGACCAGGAGGAGGATGGTGGCTTTGAGTTTGTGTGCTGCTTGTATTCATGTGTTGATCCCATAGGCGGTTGTGATGTGAGATCATGTGCCTTCGCAAAGCAGTTGTACGTACGACTCAGTTTCTTTTGGCACATGTTGCAAATGGCATCGCTGTTATCAGAGACAGACACACACAAAAAAATGCCACACTGCTGAGCTTTGCAATGACGCCATTCTGGTGGTGGCAACAGCATGCATTGATTTGGCGTTGGTTTGGCTGACCCCGGGTGCCGATACATGCTGTCTGACTGTGCCACTAGCTCCTTGCGACGACCTCCCCCTGCTTCCAACTCGTCCCCTCCTCCTCTCTGTCTCCTAATCTGAACTTTCCCCCTGTTCTTCTTCACTTCAAACGGGCACCCACGTGACATCCACGGACACATTGTCATCATCAACCGCTTCACTTGTATCTGACAACTCAGCAAAGGAAGCAGCAGCGGGTACAACATCATCATCATCACACCATACTTCCATGTGTGTAATGCTGCCTGACTGAGACATCTGGCAATAATGGTTGCGCATCACTCATTTCTTCCAACTGATGTTTAAATAACTCCTCTGACAGATCAAGTGAAGTGGCTGTGGTGCTAGTGTTGGTGGTGGTGGTCGGGCGGGCGAGTGGTAACTTGAGAGGTATAGTAGGTAAATAGCTCACTCCTATGTAAGTCAGGATAGGTGCTCTAGTCTCCACTGACTCACCCTTTCAGAAATAAGCAATCTATTATATCTATTCAGATACTGGCACTCAGCCGTGTGGATGTCCCAAAACTTAAAAGGGTTATTAATGCACAATATTTATTAGTATATATCACAATATTAGAGAAAATATAAAATCACATAATTTCACTATAAAAATTAGTCGATATGAGATGATAGATTAATTTGAAAGGAAATTTGAATATATCCAATGCAATAGAACACTATCTCATAGAAAAGAGCCCTAATCTAAATTTCATCATGTATTCATAAAAGATCCGTACAAAAGTCCATGAGTATTATCCAAATATATGCAGTCCAAAAAATGTGGATTCAGCATATTGTATACCCAGAGATTTCTCTATGTCGGGTCTGATAGTATGGATCCCAGATTTAATTAAAAAAAGTCCTCATATATTCAATGTCCTCATATAATAAAGATGGGTCCCAAATATCATATGTTCCAGGATACTTATTAACTGGGATCCTGGTTTATTAGTGGCCACTTGGTTCCCAGTTATATTGCATATCTATAATGGTTAACAGCTGTAGCTGGTTGGTCTCCTGCTGCTGCTTGTTGGCCTCCCGCTGCTGCAAGTTAGCCTCCACAAGGGCTTTTACAACTGCCTCCATTGTGTCAGGGATCACAGGCTGCAACTTTGCCGGCCTAATATAGGACATCCAGTCGTGCCCAGCAGAAACAAAAAAAATTTCGGCGTTCACGCCAGCCTCACTGCGCATGCCTGCATCCTCCACCAAATGTGGGGAGTCGCTCTGGTAGATAGCGGTGCGGGTGCAGTACTGAGGCAAAACAAGGAGTCCAGAATGTGCAATAAACAGTGTTTTATTCACACTTGCACAACATAAATGAAAAACAGTCTCTTGGTGAAAGTTCACACGTAACAGAAATAATGTGGCCAAACAAAACAGGCCAACACAGGGTTCAGTCACCGGGGAGGTTTAGGTGAGGGTTCACACCTAGAAGTCGGCCCAGCCGCAGGAGATTCCACCTTCAAGTTGCAGGGAAAAACACCACCTTGCTGAGCTCTTTCCTCCAGGTCATAGAACTCCACAAGACTGTTAGCAGCTCCAGGACAATCACCGCCCCAGCTGCTGGTGCTGGCTGAGTTTATAAACCCAGCCCAAAACCGGACTGGGTCGTGGGGAGCAGCCACCCACCCTACACTTTAGCTGCTCCCGGTAAGAGCCGGCCCGGATCGGCTTTGCAGCCATGCTATTTAAAACTATGTCAGTAGCACTAGCTGCTGCTGACATCAACAAAAACTGCTCTTACCTCACCGAGGCTATGAACCTCGGTGACACATACCTGCCATCCACGACGGCACCCTGCACCTTACCACACACCCCCTTTGTTCAACCCTGAGGGGTGGACACATGTGAGGCAGTGGACGCGGAAAGGGCATCTGCATTCCCCTGCAAGCGGCCTGCCCTATGTTCCACGGAGAACTTGAAGTTCTGCAGGGATAGGAACCACCTGGTGACCCGAGCATTCCTCTCCTTGGCCTGGCTCATCCACTTGAGAGGGGAATGGTCGGTCACCAGACGGAACCTCCTCCCTAACAGGTAGTAGCGGAGAGATTCGAGTGCCCACTTGATAGCCAGGCACTCCCTCTCCACTATGCTATACCTGGTCTCGGCGGGACTGAGCTTACGGCTCAGGAAGACAACGGGATGTTCTTCCCCGTTGACCTCCTGAGACAGCACAGCACCGAGGCCTACCTCCGAGGCGTCGGTCTGTACGACAAACTCCCGGTTGAAGTCGGGTGTCACCAAAACCGGGGACCCACAGAGGGCCGACTTCAACGCGGAGAAAGCCTCCTCCGCCTTCTCACTCCAGCTAACCTTCCCAGACTTTCGCCCCTTCAATAGGTCTGTCAACGGCGCTGCTATTGTGGCAAAGTGGGGCACAAACCGCATGTAGTACCCTATCATTCCCAGGAAGGACTTTACCTGCCTGGCAGTGACCGGTCGGGGCCAGTTACGTATGGCTTCCACTTTAGTTACCTGCGGCTTGATGACTCCCCGCCCAATTACATATCCCAGGTATTTGGTCTCTTCCAACCCAATCGCACACTTCTTTGGATTGGCGGTTAGACCAGCTTTCCTCAGGGCATCCACTACCGCCTGCACTTTGGGCAAATGGCTTTCCCAGTCGGTGCTGTGGATGATTACATCGTCTAAGTAGGCCGAGGCGTACCGACGATGAGGTCGCAGCACAATATCCATTAACCTTTGGAAGGTGGCGGGCGCCATGCAGGCCAAAGGGTAACACCTTATAATGATACAGGCCCTGCGTGGGTAACAAAAGCAGTTTTTCCTTGGCCGACTCCGTTAAGGGTACTTGCCAGTATCCTTTAGTGAGGTCTAGCACAGAAAAATAACGGGCTTGCCCTAAATTCTCAACAAGCTCGTCTACCCGGGGCATGGGATACGCATCGAACTTGGACACTTCATTTAATTTGCGAAAATCGTTGCAGAACCGCAACGTCCCATCCGGCTTGGGTATCAGGACTATGGGACTGGCCCACTCACTTTTCGACTCCTCAATGACATCGAGCTTCAACATTACTTGCACTTCCTCCGCGATGGCCCGTCGCCGAGCCTCGGGTACCCGGTATGGTTTTAACCGGATCTTGGCCTGAGGCTCAGTGACGATGTCATGTTGGATGAGAGACGTGCGGCCAGGGAGGTCCGAGAACACATCCGTGTTCCGACTGATGAACTCCTGACTTCCTGAACTTGTTTAGAAGACAGGCTGTCTGCAATTTTACCGTGGTTACTGCTTCACAGGCCTCGAACTGTGGGGCTGGACCCTTCTCACCTAGAAGCCCTGGCCGGGGCTGTTGTCGTCGGCCATGTTCCTATCTTTCCACGGCTTTAGTAAATTCACGTGGTACACCTGCTCCGGCTTGCGCCGCCTGGCTGGTGTACCTTGTAATTTACTTCCCCTACCTTCTCGATCACCTCATAGGGGCCCTGCCACCTAGCTAGGAACTTGCTGTCAAGGGTGGGTACCAGAACCAAAACCCGATCTCCCGGATTGAAGTCCCGTACCCGAGCCTGACGATTATACACCCTACTTTGGGCTTGTTGCGCTGCCTCCATATGCTCCCGGACCAGCGGCAACACCCTTTCCATCCGTTCCTGCATCTGGGTGACATATTCAATGACACTTTTGTGGTGGACAGGTTGCTGTTCCCACGCTTCCTTGGCAATATCCAACAGGCCTCGAGGGTGTCTGCCATAAAGCAGTTCGAAGGGCGAGAACCCAGTAGAGGCCTGGGGCACCTCTCGCACTGCGAACATGAGATAGGGCAGAAGCAGGTCCCAGTCCTTCCCATCTCTAGACACCACCCTTTTAACATATTTTTAAAGTTTGGTTAAACCTCTCGACAAGACCGTCTGTTTGCGGATGGTAAACGGACGTCCGTAACTGCTTTATACGCAACAATTTACACAGTTCCCTCATAACTTTGGACATAAAGGGGTCCCTTGGTCTGTCAGAACCTCTTTTGGCAGGCCCACACGGGAAAACATTTCCATTAACTCTTTGGCGATGAGCTTAGCTGAGGTATGTCGCAGAGGCACCGCCTCCGGATACCGAGTTGCATAGTCGAGAACTACCAGAATGTGTTGGTGGCCCCTGGCAGACTTTGGTACAGGCCCAATTAGATCCATAGCGATTCGCTCAAACGGGACCTCAATAATTGGAAGAGGTACCAGAGGACTACGGAAATGTGGCTGGGGGCTATTTATCTGACAGGTCGGACAGGACTTACAATAATTTTCTACCTCCTTGAACACACCGGGCCAATAAAACCGCTGCAGTATGCGGTCCTGGGTTTTCTGCCACCCCAAGTGTCCCCAAGAACATGTTGGTGGGCAAGCTCCATAACCAGCTTGCGATATGCGGTGGGCACCACCAACTGTTCAACGGGCTCACCTCGGATTTGGTTCACCCGATACAACATATCCTGAAGAACAATAAATCGTGGGAACATTAATTCAGCCCCAGGTTTCTGGGGTTTACCATCAATTATTACGACACTTTCCCAGGCCCTGGTTAGGGTTTGGTCCCGGTGTTGTGCGGTCCCAAAATTATCTCCGGAGACGTGGAGGTCTGCCAACTCAGGACCTGGTGGCAAGTCCTCCATGTCTCCCACCATTACACTCAGTGGGGGTGTCTCCCCTCTATCACAGAAGTGGTGGTCACCCCTACCGCAGGCCCTTCGGACTCGGGCTCCCAGGGCTCTGGCCTCCCACTGGAACCAGGCCACTCTGCTTGGATAACCCCTGTCTCATGGCTATTAGTCACTTTCATTTCAGGCCATAGGGACGGAAAACCAGGAAGTCTCTCCCAATTATTAGTTCATAAGGTAGCTTTGTGGAGATCGCCACTTCACAAGTCCATGTGCCGGCCGCCGTGGACAGAGACATTACAGCCGTGGGATAGTCCTTTAAGTCTCCGTGTATGCACACCACACCCACTTTCCGGCCCGTATACTGGGAGGGCTGTACCAGGGCAGCACTTACCAGGGTTACTAGGCTCCCTGAGTCCAGCAGCGCCACTGCCAGAGTATCACCCACTTGCACCTGGCACAGATGACGATTGTCTATTGTCTCGGGGGTGCCGGTCGCACACAGTCTCCGGGCATACATGGAAGCCCGGTACCCATAATTAGTCTCCATGGGTTCTCCCCACTGTGGACAGTCGGCCCTTACGTGGCCAGGCTCGTGACACCGCCAGCAGACTATCGAGGCCGGGTCTACAGGGGGTACACCCGAGCAGGTGTCTCGGGTACCAGTCGTCGGGACTGGATGGGAGACCTCCGGGGTTTGACCGGCCCCCTCCCAACAACACCCCCTTTCAAGTTTTTGTGGCCTCATAGCGCTCCACCAGGTCGACCATTTCCAGGGCATTAGTGGGTGATACCTGGCCGATCCAGTGCTGAAGGGGGTACGGCAAGGCCCTCCAGAACATGTCAGCCAGCAGACGGTCCAGCATAGCAGCCGGACTTAGAATATCAGGCTGCAGCCATTTTTGCAACCTGTGCAGTAACTCATAGTACTGCAGCCGGGCGGGTTCAGCCGCTTTGAAGTCCCACTGGTGGACCCGCTGAGCCCGGACTAACACGTTCACCCCCAGTCTGGCCAGGATCTCCCCCTTCACCGTCGGGTAATCAGCAGCCTGGTCATCTGCCAAATCAGAGAATACCTGCTGGGGTCCGGACGCCAGGAACGGAGCGACCACTTCAGCCCACTGGTCACGGGGTAGCTTCTCCCTCACGGCTACTTTCTCAAAGACCGCCAAATACGTCTCAACGTCGTCCGAGGGGGTCATTTTTGGGATTGCCGCACGGACCGCTTTCCGGGCATCATGGACATGGTGGGACGCTCCTGCAGCTTGTAAAGCCATCACCTGCTGAAGTAGTAGCTGGTTGGTCTCCTGCTGCTGCTTGTTGGCCTCCCGCTGCTGCAAGTTAGCCTCCACAAGGGCTTTTACAACTGCCTCCATTGTGTCAGGGATCACAGGCTGCAACTTTGCTGGCCTAATATAGGACATCCAGTCGTGCCCAGCAGAAACAAAAAAAAAAATTCGGCGTTCACGCCAGCCTCACTGCGCATGCCTGCATCCTCCACCAAATGTGGGGAGTCGCTCTGGTAGATAGCGGTGCGGGTGCAGTACTGAGGCAAAACAAGGAGTCCAGAATGTGCAATAAACAGTGTTTTATTCACACTTGCACAACATAAATGAAAAACAGTCTCTTGGTGAAAGTTCACACGTAACAGAAATAATGTGGCCAAACAAAACAGGCCAACACAGGGTTCAGTCACCGGGGAGGTTTAGGTGAGGGTTCACACCTAGCAGTCGGCCCAGCCGCAGGAGATTCCACCGTCAAGTTGCAGGGAAAAACACCACCTTGCTGAGCTCTTTCCTCCAGGTCATAGAACTCCATAAGACTGTTAGCAGCTCCAGGACAATCACCGCCCCCAGCTGCTGGTGCTGGCTGAGTTTATAAACCCAGCCCAAAACCCGGACTGGGTCGTGGGGAGCAGCCACCCACCCTACACTTTAGCTGCTCCCGGTAAGAGCCGGCCCGGATCGGCTTTGCAGCCATGCTATTTAAAACTATGTCAGTAGCACTAGCTGCTGCTGACATCAACAAAAAACGGCTCTTACCTCACCGAGGCTATGAACCTCGGTGACACATACCTGCCATCCACGACGGCACCCTGCACCTTACCACAATATACAGGCACGGACTGGCCCACAAGGGTACAGGGGAATTGCCCAGTGGGCCCCTGAGCAAGGTGGGCCCCTAGTCTCTCATTCCCTGCACAAGTGGCACATAACACAGTAGATTTACTGCACTACATACATATATTCAATGTATGGCACCTCAACCAGCCTATGTACATATAAAAAACTTGGTAGATTATTTATTATATTTGAATGTATCCGTATGGTGGGTCCCTAAAATAAATTTTACTGGTGGGCCCTAGGTACCCCAGTCCGACTCTGTGTGTATATATATATATATATATATATATATATATATATATGTCTTTGAGGACTGGAGTGGACACAGAATACTAGTAGCTAACGCTTTCCCTAGAATCCCTATATTAATTCAGCAGCAGCAGCACTCTCCCTGCTCTAACTATCACTGCAGCTTCAGAATGAATCTAAGATGGATGCTGACCTTGCTTTTTGATAGGAGGTGGGAGGGTCTGGGAGGGAGGGTATGCTGATTGGCTGGAATGTGTCTGCTGACTGTGAGGTACAGGGTCAAAGTTTTCTCAATAATAATGTATAGGGGGTGGACCAAACATTGCATATGTTCGCTCATCTTACCACTCTGTGGTATCCTGATGCTGCTGCCATATCCACAAAATGTCACCTTGCCACTCTGTGGTATCCTGCTACTACTGCTGCCATATCCACACTATGTCACCTTGCCACACTGTGGTATCCTGATGCTGCATCTCCACATTAGGTCACCTTGCTAAAAAAGACCCCCATTTTGGACCGGTAGCGAGGTTACAACAAGGTGGAGAGCTAGAAGTCATCCCTCTGCCGAATGGTGACTAGAGTTGTCCCGAACAAGCGATGTTCGCCGGGAACTGTTTGCCAGCAAATAGTTCAGGAAAACTCTAGTCACCATTCGTCAGAGGGATGACTTCTGGCTCTCCACCTTGCTGTACCCTCGCTACCGGTCGAAAATGGGGGTCTTTTTTACACCCACTGACAGGGAGGACAAACTAAATTGCTACAGAGGCATCCTATGTAGTCAGTTGGCCGCTGCCTATCTGAGCCATGGTCCATTCTCTTGCAGGTCTGACCGGGGGGGGGGGGGATCCTCTGTGCTCATGTTCCACTGCCATGGCTACTGAGGAGGTGTGGGTGGCAGGAGCAGTATCAGCTCCATTAGCAGCAGCCTGAGTCTACAGTTGCTGATTAACAGCTTTTATGACCCGTATGGTGAAGAAACTACTCACCAGCAGCAGGTAGACCTGGAGCAGGTGGCATACATGGACATCATCATACCAGCCGTCATTGAACATCTGCTGGACTACTAGGCAGACAAACTGGATTTGTGGCCGCAACTGGCAGAGTTTGCCCTGGAAAAGCTGTTCTGTCTCACCAGTAGTGTGGCATCAGAGTGGGTGATTAGTGCGGAGGGGGCCATAGTGACCCTAAGGAAAACTCGCCTGTCCACTCAAAATGTGGAGAGACTGATCTTTGTCAAGATGAATCAGGCATGTATCAGCCAGGATTTCCACCCACCAATTCCTAATGCATCTGATTAGATCACCTACAGTATGCCGCCACACCCAAACCTTGGAAAAAGAGACTGGTTTGTTCTGGCTACCTGCCTCCGCTACTTCTCTAATGCTGTTATCCGCCTGATGCCACACATTTGATGCCAAGTCCTTCTTTCACCCACCTTCGTCAGCGGGTACTGGTTTTGCCACCCACCGCTCCACTCTGTCACCGGGTCACTTTGTGGTATCCTGATGCTGCTGCTGCCATCTCCACACTATGTCTTCTTGCCACTCTGTGGTATCCTACTACTGCTGCCATCTCCACACTATGTCACCTTGTCACTCTGTGGTATCCTGATGCTGCTGCCTTTTCCAAACTATGTCACCTTGCCCCTATGTGGTATCCTGCTGCTACCATTTCCACACTATGAAAAAACAAAAAGGGTTCCAGCACTTCACTTACGTTGCAAGCCAGTATTTTATTGTGGTGGTAAAATAGTTTTACAACAAGTCGATCCCCATAATTGTTGTGCTCCTTCGGACATCAGTCCTTACTCATAACTTTGAGTAATATTTGTACATATTTGTATTTCCACACTATGTCATCTTGCCACTCTGTGGTATCCTGATGCTGCTGCCATATCCACAAAATGTCATCTTGCCACTCTGTGGTATCCTGCTGCTACTGTTGTCATATCTACACTATGTCACCTTGCCAATTTGTGGTATCCTGATGCTGCATCTCCACATTATGTCACCTTGCCACTCTGTGGTATCCTCCTGATGTTGCTGCTGTCGCCACCTCCAGACTTGGTCAGTGTGCCACTTAGTGTATAGTGATGAGCGGCAGGTGCCATATTCGATGTTGACGAAATTTGCAAATATTCAATGGAATATTTGTTTCATATTCGTCGAATATTTGTCATTATTCTAGTTATCGTGATTTAAATAATCGTGTATTGCGATTGTAACTTAAGGCTACTTTCCTATTGGTTTGATATCTAGAATTACTGAAGATGACAAATGTATTCGTCATATTCCTCAAAACGAAGATCATGAAGTATTCTCCATCTTCGTTTTAGCTAACTATTCGTCAACTTCGCTAATTCTAGCAATCAAATAGGAAAGTTGACTACAGAGACAGCTGTGTTTAATTCGCTATGCGATTATATATATATATTTTTTATAAATAGAATAATTATAATAATTATCAAGTATTATAATTATTCTATTTATTTTAAAAAGTAAGCAATGTGATCAATATAACTTGAATTAATCGCATTGCGATTTCAACTTAGACCTGGTTTACTATGGTTGGCTTGGTGGAAGAAAATGACGAATGTATTATGTAGAACTACTTTTGGGAAGTGGGAAAGAAAAATAATATAGCAATTAAAAAAAAAAAAAAAAAAACTATATTCGAAATAGCGAATATATAACGCTATATTCGCAATATTCGAATATGCAATATAAGAATTAGCAAAGTGCCGATATTCGCTAACAAAATTCGCTATTCGAAAATTCGCGCTCAACACTAGTGCCACTCTGATGCCTCCTCCTGATGCTACTGCTGCTGCCACCTCAACACTCTGTCATTGGGCCACTCTGTGGTCTCCTCATGCTGCCACCACCTCCAGACTCTATCATTCTGCCACTCAGTGGCCTCCTCATACTGCTGCCACCTCCACAACCTGTCATTGTGGCACTTGGAGGCCTCTTCCTACTGCTGCCAACTCCAAACTCTGTCATTGTTCCACTCGGTGGCATCCTTATACTGCTGCCAACTCCAGACTCTGTCATTGGGCCACTCTGTGGTCTCCTCATGCTGCCGCCACCTGCAGACTCTCTCATTGTGCCACTTGGTGGCCTCCTCAAACTGCTGCCATCGCCAAACTCTCAGTAGCCTCATTATACTGCTGGGTATACAAAAAGACAAAAAAATATAGTTGCTTACCCTCCAAAAACAAACGGCCAAGGTGCTCACCACTGGATACACCCATCTCCAACAACAAAAAATGAAAGATAAAGGAGGGGCACACTAAATATCTGAGATGGACAAAAACTTTAACAAAAGCCAATATGGCACCTCTACTCACATCAAAGATAGATATTTCACGATTAAATAAACTGGAATGGCCCACAAATGATTCAATTATATCATATATAAAGTGCAGATAATGTGCAAACCGCAATAATGTGCAAACTGCAAATGATGTGCAACATAGGTAAAGTGCAAATATGTTAAACTTGTGGAACTTGTGCGCAGATGGCACAAATTAGGTGATCGGAGTGAAAAGTTGATCAAAGTAAAAAGTCAAACCAGTGTTCCTATTTGATCAATGTAACTCAAGACTGCCGGCGTCTCTGGCAGTTAGATGTTACATGCGGCAAAAAGTCAGTATCAACTTGCCAGCATATATAGTTAGTGAGTCATACGTTGGCTTTCCAGTAATAATAATTCTTGAAACATACGTTACCGCTATGCTTACAATCCGGGCTATCTTCTTCTTACCGCTTAGACCTTTGGCGTCCCGTTCGGTCTCAGGCTTAGCGTGGCGTCCCACGTGACCTGGCGAGGTTTTTTTAAAGCCTCGGTTAAACGTATGAACAATCCCTTTGGGTGTTAAAGTCCTCCGGAACTTTATGCACTGGAGTTTTCTGTTAGTTGATTTTGTCTCTTCCAATAAATGTCCATAAAGTAGGCGAGACTTCTTTAGATAAAGAATTCCAGTGTCTTATCAATCTTTGCTGTCAATGCCAAATGCGTTTCGGGGGAACTTCCCCCTTCCTCAGTGGCTATGACAGCAAGTAACTGCATTACCTTTATATAGGTCTGAATTAATCGCATTGTATGATGGGGTAGAGGTGTAATAAAAGAAATGGACTGGATTATCGTCAGCCTTCCTTATATATATATATATATATATATATATATATATATATATATATATCAAATTTATATATCAATTTTCAACAAACCTATAAATGCCCTATATAATAAAATATTTCTTTCATATATAAAATCAAACAATTTTTATAAAAACGCATATGCGTTTTTGATGCGTTTTAGATGTGTTTTTCCTGAAGTATGCCCCGACTAAACCTCTCGACAAATTTTCCACCTATATTGAGGTGGAGAAGTTTGTCAGGACACTATGTTTGAAAAAATATTTTAGCAAAAATCCTGCAAGTCAGCAGGTGTCCACTAGCTGTTAAATACAAAAATATGAGCATACGACATTAAAAATGAAATCCAGAAAGTATCCTAAACTTGAAATGGGTAATCATATTGCTATGTTTAAAAGAAATGTGGAAAACGATTTGAGATTGTTGAGGAATACCAAAACCAAAAATAATTTAAGTAAAAAGGAAAAAGAAGCTATTCAGCAATTACAAGATACTCAAGGTATCACTGTTCTCCCGGCAGATAAAGGGGGAGCAATAGTTATACAGGATACGGAATTATACAAAAAGGAGTGTTTACAACAACTTAGTGATGAATTAACTTATAAGAAACTAAAAAATGATCCAACGGAGATCTATTATAAACAATTAGAGGATTTTTGCAATAAAGCTTTAGAGATGTACTATCTGTTGGAACAAGAGGCTAGGTTTATTCTAGGTACACATAAGAGAATCCCAGCCTTTTACTGTATTCCAAAGGTCCATAAGGGTCTGATTTCACTACCTGGAAGGCCTATAGTCTCAGGCATTGAATCTCCTCTAATTTGTCTCAGTATTTGGACCCATGGTTACAACCTATGTTAAAGGAGATGACATCTTATGTTAAAGATACAACAGATATGATAAAAATTCTCGAAACCCTCAAATGGAAAGACCACTGGTTGATGGGAACTCTCGATGTTAGTTCCCTGTATACAGTGATTAATCATATGAAAGGTGTAGAGTCGGTGAAATACCATTTTATAAACAAGGGGAATTTAAAATTGGAGCAAATACATTATCTATTGGAAGGTATTCAGTTCATCCTATCACACAACTATTTTGTGTTTGAAGAACAATTCTATTTACAGTGTACCGGGACTGCCATGGGCACCAGATTTACCCCCATCTACGCCAATCTTTTTTTGGCGCATTGGGAGGACGAATACATTCGTCTGTTACTGGGGGAAAGTCTGGTGCTCTATCACCGGTACATTGATAATATTTCTATGTTTGGCAGGATGATAGGGCAACACTTGATCATTTTATAGATAGGATTAATTCTAACAACTGTAATTTAAAATTCACTCCAGAAATTAGCACAACACGACTGGCTTTCCTAGATTTGAAGGTGGAGGTGAAAGATAACAAACTTAATTGCAGTACATATTTCAAACCACTAGCTAAGAAAAGCTACATACGTTTTTCTAGCTGTCATCTGCCCAGATGGCTGACAAACATACCTGTCAGTCAATTTAGGAGACTTAGACGTAATTGTACTGACATTGATGTATTTGAGGAGGAAGCAAAGCAATTGAGTTAGCAGTTTGAGGATAAAGAATACCCTACTCCAATTATAGAAAATGATCTACAAAGAGTTAGAGGAATGGATAGGGAATCTTTTTTTGAGCCTAAGGATCAAGAACAACAAGATGATACATTACGCATAGTCCTCCCATATCATGCTCAAAATCGCCAAATAAAGAGCATCATTTACGAACACTGGCATTTTCTATTAAATAACAAAATAGTAGGTCCATTAAAAACAAGTAACCCAAAAATAACATACACAAAAGAGGTTAATCTTGGTTTGAAAATAGCCCCCACAGTTAAAAAAAGATATAGTGGTGGTCAAGTGGTAGAAACAAACCATTCCAACTGGTTGACCACAAAAGGATTTTTCAGATGTGGGAGATGACTGAATTGTAAGAACACTAAATTCCCCAAAAAAACAATACAAGTGTTGTCCAGGCAAAATACATTTAAAATGGATATACGAGATTTTTTGACATGCGATTCCAGAGACGTTATATATCTCTTGGAATGCGAATGCCAAAAACACTATATTGGCAGGTCAAGTAGGCCTCTAAAGAAGAGAATAAGAGAACACTTTTCTAATATAAGAAAAGAATACGAGCTCCATTCGGTATCCAAACATTTTAAGAAGCATCATAATTGTGACCCGTCCTCCCTAAAGTATACAGCAATTGAGAAAATAAGGAGATCGTGGAGAGGCAGTAATCATATAATGATGGTGTCCAGACAGGAATCACTCAGAATATTTAAATTTAACACCATGATCCCAAAGGGCCTGAATGCTGATTTAGAGTTATTCAGATTTTTGTAAAGGGGTCTCTCTGGGGGAGACGTGGGATCCAAGTCAGGCTGTATATCAGCACTTGGACCCCCCCCCCTTTCTCCCAGAATGCCTACCCCACGCTTTTTTTTCCTCTCTTTCTTTATGATGTCTGTTATCTAGTTCTTTTATTGCAGGTTTTTATACTACATTTCTATATCGTATTTTTATACTATATTTTCATATTACATTTTGATTTGATGAAGAAGGTAATACAATTAATACCATTATCATGATGATACAATATATTAATGAATATTAGTTACAATTAGTGTTGAGCGAACAGTTCGAGCATAGTTTGGGTTCGTACCGAATTTTGGGGTGTTCGTGACACGGACCCGAACTCGAACATTTTCATAAAAGTTTGGGTTCGTTGTTTGGAGATTTCTATGGCACATTTTGAAAGCCTGCAAAGCAGCCAATCAACATGTGTCATACTACTTGCCCCAAGAGGCCGTCACAGCCATGACTACTATTGGCATGGCTGTGATTGGCCAAGTGCAGCATGTGACCCAGGCTCTATTTAAGCTGGAGTCACGGAGCGCCAGACGTCACTCTGCTCTGATTAGTGTAGGGATAGGATGCAGCTGCTGCCTTAGGGTGAGATAGGCAGGGATTAACTCATCAAAACTAGTGATGAGCGGCAGGTGCCATATTCGATTTCGACGAAATTCGCGAATATTCGTATGAATATTCGTTTCATATTCGTCGAAATCGAATATTCGTCATTTTTCTAGTTATCGCGATTAACATGCGATTTAAATAATCGCATATTGCGATTTTAACTTAAGGCTACTTTCCTATTGGTTTCATATCTAGAATTAGCGAGGATGACGAATATGACGAATGTATTCGTCATATTCCTCAAAACGAAGATAACGAAGTATTCTACATCTTCGTTTTAGCAACCTATTCGTCAACTTCGCTAATTCTAGCAATCAAATAGGAGGGTTGACTATAGAGACAGCTGTGTTAAATTCGCTATGCAATTTTTTTTTTTTTAATAAATAGAATAATAATAATATAATATAATATAATAATTTTATTAAGTAATATAATTATTGTATTAAAAAAAAAATAAATCGCATAGCGAATTTAACACAGCTGTCTGGTAAGTCAACCTTCCTATTTGATTGCTAGAATTAGCGAATAGCTGAAGTTGACGAATAGGTTGCTAAAACGAAGATGTAGAATACTCGTTATCTTCGTTTTGAGGAATATGACGAATACATTCGTCATATTCGCTATTCGCTAATTCTACCAAGCCAACCATAACTTCCGTGCTCATGGAGCGTCCCCATCACCATGGGAACGTCTCCATATACTAAAATGTACTGTCGGATTTGAGGAATTACGTTGAAATCGCAATGCGATTAATTCAAGTTATATTAATCGCATTGCGATTTCAACTTAGAGCTGGGTTTATAATGGGTCAGCTTGCTAGAATGAGAACGAGTTAACGAATATGGAATATAGCAGCAGTGCTAAGTTGAAATCACAATGCGATTAATTTAACTTAAAGTATTCGCATTGCGATTTCAACTTAGCACTGCTAGTGCATAGCTATATTCCATATTCGTTAACCCTTTGGCATACTCCTCCCCACAAGCGTCCCGTCACCATGGGAACGCCTGGTGGTTAGAATATACCATCGGATCTGAGTTAGATCGTGAAAACTCAAATCCGATGGTATATTCTAACACAGAGGCGTTCCCATGGTGATGTTTGAGAAGAAGGAGCGCCCGGCGGCCCAGCGCAGGTAAGTACAATGCTGACTAACTAACCATGGCAGCCAGGACTGCAGTAGCGTCCTGGCTGCCATGGTAATCGATCGAGCCCCAGCATTACACTGCTGGGACTCTGATCGGAGCTGCCGCTGCCACCAATGATGGGAGGGGGGAGAGGAGGCGCACTGCCAGCAATGATTTTTTACTGGGGAGGGAGGGGGATTGAGTGCGCACTGACCAGCGATAATTAATACGGGGAGGGATTGTCGGCGCACACTGGCCACCAATGATGTTTAATAGGGGGATCGGCACTGGCCACCAATTATTGTTTGTAATACTGGTGAGGGGGAATTAGGGCGCACTGCCCATTAATGATTTTAATAGTGGGGAGGCGCACTGCTGCCCGGCGGCACCCGACCTCTGACAGGGTGCTGTGATCCGCACTATTAACCCCTCAGGTGCGGCACCTGAGGGGTTAATAGTGCAGATCACAGTGCCCTGTCAGAGGACAGGTGCCTCCAGGCAGCAGGGAGCCGGTATGTATGCGCGTGTTGGTATACTCTAACTTCAAGCGTCCCCATCACCATGGGAACGCCTCTGTGTTAGAATATACCATCGGATTTGAGTTTTCACGATCTAACTCAGATCCGATGGTATATTCTAACCACCAGGCGTTCCCATGGTGACGGGGACGCTTGTGGGGAGGAGTATGCCAAAGGGGTTTAACTGTACTGTTTGGAGGGGGAAAAAAAGACGAATATTCTAAAAAATGTCAAAACGAATATATTCGCTATAGTGCTATATATTCGTTTTTTAGAATATTCGTCTTTTTTCAACATCTAAAGTCATGATTCCTCCCTGCTTCTTGCTTGTGGGCCGATGACTCATTGACCCACAAGCATTTTAAGCAGGGAGGAATCATTTGTTCAGATGGAAAAAATGACGAATATTCGATATAACGAATATATAGCAGTATATTCGCAATATTCGCGAATTATCGAAGTTGCGATATTCGCGATTAATATTCGCTATTCGAATATTCGCGCTCAACACTAATCAAAACACTTAATGAAGTGAAAGATCTACAGCTGTGAATCATTCAACTACTTCTAGTGAATTGCTCACTGTTTTTAGGCTGGGCAGACCGTTTTTCTGTCACTTTTTTCTGGGGTGATCGGCGGCTGCCATTTTGTGTCTTGTGGTGCGCCAGCACAAGCTGCCACAAAGTCCATTAATCCCTCGATAGTAGTTTTTTTTTTTTTTTTGCTATATCCTACATCAGGGGCTTGGCTGTGCTTATTTTGTCATCCCTATTAACTCTGGGGTTGAAATTTAATTGCCAAAAAGAAATCCCCTGAATCTGGTTTTCCAGCTGTGGCTAGCCAAGTGTAATACTGTCTGCTGTCTGGCAAAGAATATTTTTTTATTTCTGGGGTGAAATTTAATTGCACAAATAGCAATTCCCAGAATCTGTTATTCCAGTGGTGACTGGATAATTTCCCTAGTGTCCGTCAAAGGATAGATTTTGTTCTGTGGTGAAATACAGTTCCAAAAATAAAAAAACAGTAAACCCGGTGTTTCAGTTGTTGCAGGCCTAGTTTAAATCTGTCTGTAAAAGGGTATTGTAACAGATTGACCATGTTATATTCATTTATGTTCGGCTGTCTGTACACCCCCCCCCCCATTCATTTACCAAACCAATTATGTGTGAGTCACCAGACGTCTGTTGTATTTTGCTCACCCTGTGCCCATTATTGTTGCAGGGTATGTAAATGTATTGATTGTCTGTGCCTCTTCCCTTTTCCTGTCCCATTGTTTCCCAAGAGTCGGGCGGTGTCCCAGGGACCCTGCAAGACCTGTTTAAACTAGCTGCTTTATCCCTCCTAGACCTCCCATCGGCCCTTGCTATTGTCTCCCCTTCCTTGTATTATTGTAATCTATGTACTATTGGTTGTAAATGAGGCTGTTGGAGGTTTTAAACGTGTGTGCCATTCCTAGTAAAGGCAGTTGACTCCCAAAACTGTGTGTCGTCCAGTTACTGGGGGAATTGTCTCGTGGACATTGACCTGCTTCTTCAGCTACAAGGGGATTTAAGCGGAGATTTTGATGCTATGTCTTGGAGCTCCCCAACATTTGGAGGCAAGCAGCGGGATACAAGCCGAAGGAAGCCGAAGGATGCAGCAGAAGGAAGCAGCGTTTGAATGGAACCGTGAATGGAGACGAACTATGCTGGTTTAAAACGGACAACATTGAAGGAATTCCTGAACTGACCGAGGGAGACCGGGCACGCAGTATGGCTACAGAAACCAGAGAGTCAGAGTTCGACAGAGAGGTGAAACGCAGGCTAGCATTTTATGGAGAGAATCCCTCCATAGAGCTGGTACAGGCAACCATGAACCAGGTGGATGGCTTGATCACTGCAAGGGAAGAGAGAGAGAACCAACTCCGGATAGCAGAGCAGCGGGCATTGGAAAGACCGCCAACTATTACTTCGGCTCCAGAACCCAAAGTCAAGGTACCGCATGATGCGTTTAAAAAATTTGTGGAAGCCGAGGACTAGATCGACGGCTTTCTGCAGGACTTTGAGCGGTAGTGCAGGCTACACCAAGTACCCCCAGCAGACTGGGTACGGATCCTCGTGGGTAAGCTCTCCGGCCGTGCAGCGGAGGCATATAGAGCTGTACCTGATGAGGAGATTGCAGACTATACCCGGGTGAAAGAGGTAATTTTGTCAAGATATGCCATCACCCCAGAAGCCTACAGGAGACGATTCAGGGACACTAAAAAACAGGAAAAAGATTCATACACAGAGTGGGCATGCCGCATGCAGAGGGCAGCCCTAGCCTGGCTACAGGCAAGCCAAGCTATTTCAGCGGAGGAAATTACCCAGCTGGTCCTACTGGAACAATTTTTCAATGGACTAAATCCAGAAGTGCAGGAGTGGGTAAGGGACCGGAAACCTACCACTCTATCCGACGCAGCTAGACAGGCGGATGACTACCAGGATGCCCGCAGACAATCCAGGGTAAGCTTCAGACCCAATCCCAGACCAATACACCCTAACCCTGGGCCACCAGTATCTCAACGCACGGGGATCCTGCCTAGTATCCCAGCAAACAGATACCCTAATTGCAGCGCCATACAGTGCCATGCCTGCAAAAAGTTTGGGCATTATCAGAGGGGCTGTACCCAGAACCGAAACCAGGCTGCATGGATCCGTCCAGGTCCACCCCCTCCAGCCCGGGCAGCTGCCCACTACTACCATACGGAGGCTGTCCCGCTTAACATCAGAGCAGAGGATCCAGAGGAACACTGGGGTAGCAGTAGATATTATAGGACCGTTGTCCAAACCCAGCCCGTCAGGCAAAAGGTATATTTTAACGATAGTGGATTATGCAACACGGTATCCAGAAGCTGTGGCTCTGACTAATATTCAGGCAGAGACGGTGGCTGAGGCATTGATGCGAGTCTTCTCTCGGATGGGTTTTCCCAGAGAGATAGTCTCGGATCAGGGCACTCAGTTCACGGCCGAAATCACCCAACAGCTGTGGAAACTGTGCGGCATCAAATCCATCGTTAGTTCAGCTTACCACCCCCAGACGAATGGCTTGTGTGAACGATTTAATGGCACCTTAAAACAGATGCTTAGCACCTTTATTAACACCCATCGGGACTGGGAAAAATTCCTACCCCATCTCCTTTTTGCTTACAGGGAGGTGCCGCAGGAATCGACAGGGTTTTCGCCGTTTGAACTACTGTTCGGACGGAGAGTTAGAGCGCCCCTAGATTTAATCCGGGAACACTGGGAGGGAGCAGTAGGTGAGGATGGTACCTCTGTCATACCCTATGTGCTGGAGTTCCGTGACCGCTTGGAGGAATTGACTCAGAAAGTGCATACTAACCTCCAGGCAGCACAGACCCGTCTGCGCCGATGGTATGACAGAGGTGCCAGGGACCGGAGCTTTCAGATTGGCCAAAAGGTGTTGATTTTGAAACCTTTGCGCCATGACAAGCTCCAGGCCGCCTGGCAGGGCCCATACCAAGTGGTGGAGCAGAAGTGCGACACCACTTATGTGATCGGCCCATGCTCTGGTAGGGGGCAGAGACGCATGCTCCACGTAAACATGCTCAAACCTTACTATGAGAGAACCTTACTATGCGTGCCATTCCTAGTAAAGGCAGTTGACTCCCAAAACTGTGTGTCGTTGAGTTACTGGGGGAATTGTCTCGTGGACATTGACCTGCTTCTTCAGCTACAAGGGGATTTAAGCAGAGATTTTGATGCTATGTCTTGGAGCTCCGCAACAGGTATATTTCTGTCTATAGTGAAATTTAATTTCAAAAATAGCAATTCCATAATTCTAGTGTTCCAGCAGTTGCAGGCCTATTTGAAATCAGTCCGTAAAAGGGTATATTTCTTTCTATGGTGACATTTAATTGCTTAAATAGCAATTCCATAAATCTAGTGTTCCAGCAGTTGCAGGCCTATTTGAAATCTGTCCGTAAAAGGGTATATTTCTGTCTATAGTGAAATTGAATTGCCAAAATAGCAATTCCATAAATCTAGTGTTCCAGCAGTTGCAGGCCTATTTAAAATCAGTCTGTAAAAGCGAATATTTCTTTCTATGGTGAAATTTAATTGCCAAAATAGCAATTCCATAAATCTAATGTTCCAGCAGTTGCAGGACTATTTGAAATCAGTCCGTAAAAGGGTATATTTCCTTCTGTGGTGAAATTTAATTGCTAAAATAGCAATTCCATAAATCTAGTGTTCCAGTTGTTGCAGGCCTAGTTTAAATCTGTCCGTAAAAGGGTATATTTCCTTCTGTGGTGAAATGTAATTGCTAAAATATCAATTCCATAAATCTAGCGTTCCAGTTATTTCAGTCCTAGTTTACATCTGTCTGTAAAAGGGTATATTTCTTTCTGTGGTGAAATTTAATTGCTAAAATAGCAATTAAATAAATCTAGTGTTCCAGTTGTTGCAGGCCTAGTTTAAATCTGTCCGTAAAAGGGTATATTTCCTTCTGTGGTGAAATTTAATTGATAAAATAGCAATTCCATAAATCTAGTGTTCCAGCAGTTGCAGGCCTATTTGAAATCTGTCCGTAAAAGGGTATATTTCTTTATGTGGTGAAATTTTATTGCTAAAATAGCAATTCCATAAATCTAGTGTTCCAGTTGTTGCAGGCCTAGTTTAAATCTGTCCGTAAAAGGGTATATTTCCTTCTGTGGTGAAATTTAATTGCTAAAATAGCAATTCCATAAATCTAGTGTTCCAGTTGTTGCAGGTCTAGTTTAAATCTGTCCTTTAAAGGGTATATTTCCTTCTGTGGTAAAATTGAATTTCTAAAATAGCAATTAAATAAATCTAGTGTTCCAGCAGTTGCAGGCCTATTTGAAATCTGTCCATAAAAGGGTATATTTCTGTCTGGGGTGAAATTTACTTGCTAAAACAGTAATTCCATAAATCTAGTGTTACAGTTGTTGCAGGCCTAGTTTAAATCTGTCCGTAAAAGGGTATATTTCCTTCTGTGGTGAAATTGAATTGCTAAAATAGCAATTAAATAAATCTAGTGTTCCAGCAGTTGCAGGCCTATTTGAAATCTGTCCATAAAAGGGTATATTTCTGTCTGGGGTGAAATTTAATTGCTAAAATAGCAATTCCATATATCTAGTGTTCCAGCAGTTGCAGGCCTATTTGAAATCTGTCCGTAAAAGGGAATATTTCTTTATGTGGTGAAATTTAATTGCTAAAATAGCAATTCCATAAATCTAGTGTTCCAGTTGTTGCAGGCCTAGTTTAAATCTGTCCGTAAAAGGGTATATTTCCTTCTGTGGTGAAATTTAATTGCTAAAATAGCAATTCCATAAATCTAGTGTTCCAGTTGTTGCAGGTCTAGTTTAAATCTGTCATTTAAAGGGTATATTTCCTTCTGTGGTAAAATTGAATTTCTAAAATAGCAATTAAATAAATCTAGTGTTCCAGCAGTTGCAGGCCTATTTGAAATCTGTCCATAAAAGGGTATATTTCTGTCTGGGGTGAAATTTACTTGCTAAAACAGTAATTCCATAAATCTAGTGTTACAGTTGTTGCAGGCCTAGTATAAATCTGTCCGTAAAAGGGTATATTTCCTTCTGTGGTGAAATTGAATTGCTAAAATAGCAATTAAATAAATCTAGTGTTCCAGCAGTTTCAGGCCTATTTTAAATCTGTCCATAAAAGGGTATATTTCTTTATGTGGTGAAATTTAATTGCTAAAACAGTAATTCCATAAATCTAGTGTTACAGTTGTTGCAGGCCTAGTTTAAATCTGTCCGTAAAAGGGTATATTTCCTTTGTGGTGAAATTGAATTGCTAAAATAGCAATTCCATAAATCTAGTGTTCCAGCAGTTGCAGGCCTAGTTTAAATCGGTCCGTTAAAGGGTATATTTCCTTCTGTGGTGAAATTGAATTGCTAAAATAGAAATTTCATAATTCTAGTGTTCCAGCAGTTGCAGGCCTATTTGAAATCAGTCCGTAAAAGGGTATATTTCTTTCTATGGTGACATTTAATTGCTTAAATAGCAATTCCATAAATCTAGTGTTCCAGCAGTTACAGGCCTATTTGAAATCTGTCCGTAAAAGGGTATATTTCTGTCTATAGTGAAATTTAATTGCCAAAATAGCAATTTCATAATTCTAGTGTTCCAGCAGTTGCAGGCCTATTTAAAATCAGTCCGTAAAAGCGAATATTTCTTTCTATGATGAAATTTAATTGCCAAAATAGCAATTCCATAAATCTAGTGTTCCAGCAGTTGCAGGACTATTTGAAATCAGTCCGTAAAAGGGAATATTTCTTTATATGGTGAAATTTAATTGCTAAAATAACAATTACATAAATCTAGTGTTCCAGTTGTTGAAGGCCTAGTTTAAATCTGTCCTAAAAAGGGTATATTTACTTCTGTGGTGAAATTTAATTGCTAAAATAGCAATTCCATAAATTTAGTGTTCCAGCAGGTTCAGGCCTATTTGAAATCTGTCCGTAAAAGGGTATATTTCTGTCTGTGGTGAAATTTAATTGCTAAAATAGCAATTCCATAATTCTAGTATTCCAGCAGTTGCAGGCGTATTTGAAATCAGTCCGTAAAAGGGTATATTTCTTTATGTGGTGAAATTTAATTACCAAAATAGCCATAAATCTAGTGTTCCAGTTGTTGCAGGCCTAGTTTAAATCTGTCCGTAAAAGGGTATATTTCCTTCTGTGGTGAAATGTAATTGCTAAAATAGCAATTCCATAAATCTAGCGTTCCAGTTATTTCCGGCCTAGTTTACATCTGTCTGTAAAAGAGTATATTTCTTTCTGTGGTGAAATTTAATTTCCAAAATAGCAATTCCATAAATCTAGCGTTCCAGCAGTTGCAGGCCTATTTTAAATCTGTCTGTAAAAGGGTATATTTCTTTATGTGGTGAAATTTAATTGCTAAAATAGAAATTCCATAAATCTAGTGTTCCAGCAGTTGCAGGCCTAGTTTAAATCTGTCCGTAAAAGGGTATATTTCTGTCTGTGGTGAAATGTAATTGCTAAAATAGCAATTCCATAAATCTATCGTTCCAGTTATTTCCGGCCTAGTTTACATCTGTCCGTAAAAGAGTATATTTCTTTCTGTGGTGAAATTTAATTGCTAAAATAGCAATTCCATAAATCTAGTGTTCCAGTTGTTGCAGGCCTAGTTTAAATCTGTCAGTAAAAGGGTTTATTTCCTTTTGTGGTGAAATTTAATTGCTAAAACAGCAATTCCATAAATCTAGTGTTCCAGCAGTTACAGGCCTATTTGAAATCTGTCCATAAAAGGGTATATTTCTTTATGTGGTGAAATTTAATTGCTAAAACAGTAATTCCATAAATCTAGTGTTACAGTTGTTGCAGGCCTAGTTTAAATCTGTCCGTAAAAGGGTATATTTCCTTCTGTGGTGAAATTTAATTGCTAAAATAGCAATTCCATAAATCTAGTGTTCAAGCAGTTGCAGGTCTAGTTTAAATCTGTCCGTAAAAGGGTATATTTCCTTCTGTGGTGAAATTGAATTGCTAAAATAGAAATTCCATAAATCCAGTGTTCCAGCAGTTGCAGGCCTATTTGAAATCTGTCCATAAAAGGGTATATTTCTGTCTGGGGTGAAATTTAATTGCTAAAATAGCGATTCCATAAATCTAGTGTTCCAGCAGTTGCAGACCTATTTGAAATCTGTCCGTAAAAGGGTATATTTCTGTCTGTGGTGAAATTTAATTGCTAAAATAGCAATTCTATAATTCTAGTGTTCCAGCAGTTGCAGGCCTACTTGAAATTAGTCTGTAAAAGGGTATATTTCTTTATATGGTGAAATTTAATTGCTAAAATAGCAATTCCATAAATCTAGTGTTCCAGTTGTTGCAGGCCTTGTTTAAATCTGTCCATAAAAGGGTATATTTCTCTCTGTGGTGAAATATAATTGCTAAAATAGCAATTCCATAAATCTAGTGTTCCAGCAGTTGCAGGCCTATTTGAAATCTGTCCGTAAAAGGATACCTTTCATCCAAGACCTAAATACTAGGCCTAGAATTGATATTCCCCAAAATCAGTGGTTACTGCTGTGCCTGGATTAGAGTAATACGGAATATAAATAACTAGGCAGATAGTGTTAGGTGCCTTTAAAAAAAGGCCTGAATTTGACATCTTCACATTGGGCCAAATATATTTTTTCTTATTTTGGTGCTTGTTGAACGGCAACAATGAGGAAAACATCTAGTAAGGGACGCGGACGCAGTTGTGGTGCTGGGAGAGGACGTGGCCATTCTGCCACAGCCACACGTCCTATTGAACCAAGTACCTCAGGTTCCAGTACCTGTCAGAATTTACAGCGATATTTGGTGGGGCCTAATGCCGTTCTAATGATGGTAAGGCCTGAGCAGTTACAGGCGCTAGTCAACTGGGTGGCCGACAGTTCATCCAGCACGTTCACAACATTATCTCCCACGCAGTATTCTGCAGAAAGCGCCTAGATGGCGCCCGAAAACCAAGGCCATCAGTCTGTCACATCACCCCCATGCATATCAGGAAACCTGTCTGAACCTTAAGTTATGCAGCAGTCTCTTATGCTGTTTGAAGAGTCTGCTGTCAGGGTTTCCCAAGTTCATCCACCTAGACCTTCCCCAGCGGTGGAAGACATAGCATGCACTGACACACAACCATTCATGTTTCCTGATGATGAGGACCTGGAAATACCACCTCATCAGAGTCAGCAAGTCTCTGATGATGACGAAACACAGGTGCCAACTGACGCGTCTTATGCAGTGTGCAGACTAAACAGTAGGAGGTCAGGGAGGAAGAATGGGTGGAAGACGATGCAGAGGACGATGAGGTCATAGACCCGAAATGGAATGAAAGTTGTGCTGCTGACATAGTTCAGAGGAAGAAGCAGTGGTAAGACCGAGCCAACAGCGAAGCAAAAGAGGGAGCAGGGGCAAAAGCAGAACAGCCGCCGCCAAGAGAGTTTGCCTGCTACTGGCCAGCCCCACCAGGGACCCAGAACCCCAAAGGCAGCTTCAAGAAGTTCCCTGGCATGGCACTTCTTCAAACAATGTGCTGACCACAAGACTTGAGTGGTTTGCACGCTGTGCCATCAGAGCCTGAAGCGAGGCATTAACGTTCTGAACCTTAGCACAACCTGCATGACAAGGCATCTACATGCAAAGCATGAAATGCAGTGGAGTAAACACCTTAACAGCAAGGAACTCACACAGGCTCCCCCTGCTCACTCTTCTGCTGCTGCCTTGGCCTCTTCCTCCGCCTCGAGAGGAATGTTGCCACCTGCCGCCCACCAAACAGAGGATGTACCATCGACACCACCACCTGCAAACACCAAGCATCTCTACCATGTCACACGGCAGCGTTCAGCTCTCCATCTCACAAACCTTGGAAAGAAGGCGTTAATTCCCACTTAGCCACCCTCGAGCACTGGGCCTGAATGCAAGCATTTCTAAACTACTGGCCTTTGAAATGCTGTCATTCAGGCTGGTGGACACAGACAGCTTCAAACAGCTGATGGCCATGGCTGTCCCACAGTATGTTGTTCCCAGCCGCCACTACTTCTCCAAGACCGCCATGCCTTCTCTGCACAACCAAGCATCCGATAAAATCAAGTGTGCACTGCACATCGCCATCTGTGGCAAGGTCCACCTAACCACAGATACGTGGACCAGTAAGCACGGCCAGGGACACTATATCTCCCTGACTGCACACTGGGTAAATGTAGTGGCGGCTGTGCCCCAGGCGGAGAGTTCCTTGGCGCACGTTCTTCCACCGCCAAGGATCGCAGGGCATCATTCTTTGCCTCCTGTAGCTTCCTCCTCCTACTCGGCTTCCTCCTTCTCTTCTTCCACCAGCTCATCCAGTCAGCCACACACCTTCACCAACAACTTCAGCACAGCTCGGGGTAAACGTCAGCAGGCCATTCTGAAACTCATATGTTTGGGGGACAGGCCCCACACCGCGCAGGAGTTGTGGCGGGGTATTGAACAACAGACCGACAAGTGGTTTCTGCTGGTGGGCCTCAAGCCCGGCCTGGTGGTGTGCGATAATGGGCAAAATCCCGTCGCAGCTCTGGGACTAGCCAGTTTGACGCACATCCCTTGCCTGGCGCATGTGCTGAATTTGGTGGTGCAGAAGTTCATTCACAACTACCCCGACATGTCAGAGCTGCTGCGTAAAGTGCGGGCCGTCTGTGCGCGCTTCCGGCATTCACATTCTGCCGCTGCTCGCCTGTCTGCGCTACAGCGGAACTTCGTCCTTCCTGCTCACCGCCTCATATGCGACGTGCCCACCAGGTGGAACTCCACCTTGCACATGGAGAGACTGTGCAAGCAGCAGCAGGCCATAGTGGAGTTTCAGCTGCAGCACGCACGCGTCAGTCACAGTGCGGAACAGCACAACTTTACCACCAATGATTCGGCCTCCATGCGAGACCAGTTTGTCCTGTTGCGCTGTTTCGAGTACTCCACCAACATGGCCAGGGGTGATGACACCGTTATCAGCATTACAATACCATTTCTATGTCTCCTTGAGAAAACGCTTAG
This sequence comes from Bufotes viridis, assembly GCA_033119425.1. NCBI lineage: Eukaryota > Metazoa > Chordata > Amphibia > Anura > Bufonidae > Bufotes > Bufotes viridis. Next base: position 126,939,161 of record CM065593.1, on the reverse strand, counting down.
GGTGATGATGGAAGAGGAGGTGGCCCAGGAGGAGGAGCATGAGGGGTCATTTTTAGCACTTTCAGGCCAGTCTGTTAGAAGTGGCTCAGAGGGAGTTGTTTGCAACAGCAGAGGCCAGATACAAATGTGGCCAGCCAGGGCCCACTACTGGAGGAAGAAGAGGATGAGAAAGAGGTGGAGGAGGATGAGGATGAAGCAGGTTCACGGTGGGGTGGCATCCGACACAGCTCAGACCCATCACTGGTGCGTGGCTGGTGGGATACGGAGGACGATGACGATACGCCTCCCACAGAGGACAGCTTGTCCTTACCTCTGGGGAGCCTGGCACACATGAGCGACTACATGCTGCAGTGCCTGCGCAGCGACAGCACAGTTGCCCACATTTTAACGTGTGCACACTACTGGGTTGCCACCCTGCTGGATCCACAGTACAAAGACAATGTGCCCACCTTACTTCCTGCACTAGAGCATGATAGGAAGATGCGCGAGTACAAGCGCATGCTGGCAGACGCGCTCCTGAGAGCATTCCGAAATGTCACAGGGGAACAGGTGGAAGCCCAAGGCGAAGGCAGAGGAGGAGCAAGAGGTCGCCAATTCAGCTGTGTCACGGCCAGCTCCTCTGAGGGCAGGATTAGCATGGCAGAAATGTGGAAAAGTTTTGTCTCCACACCACAGCTAAATGCACCACCACCTGATACGGAACGTGTTAGCAAGAGGCAGCATTTCACTAACATGGTTGAACAGTAAGTCTGCACACCCCTCCACGTACTGACTGATGGTTTCGGCCCCATTCAACTTCTGGGTCTCCAAATTGTCCACGTGGCCAAAGTTAGCATTTTATGCCTTGGTGGTGCTGGCCTGCCCGGCGGCCAGCGTTTTGTCTGAACGTGCACCACAAAAGGTGTCAGGAGGCGTCATTACTGACAAACGCATCTGCCTGTCCACAGCCAATGTGGACAAGCTGACGTTCATAAAAATCAACCAGGCATGGATCCCACAGGACCTGTCCCTCCCTTGTGCAGAATAGACATTTATAACTGCCTCCTCCTCCTCAAACATGTATTCTTGTACTCCGGGGCAATTCTTTATTAAATCCTCATTTTTTTTAACTGTACCATGATCTTGCGGTGCAACCCAAAGTTGAATGAACCTCTCCTCAATCTGGGCGCCGGGGCCTAAATAACTGAAAGTGGCCTTCTCCAGTGGTCGGTGATATGGCGCCTGATTCTCTGCTGTGGGACCTCTCTCCTCTGTCTGGGTGCTGGGTCCTAAATATCTGGAAGTGGCCTTCTCCAGTGGTGGGTGATATGAAGCTTGATTCTGTGCTATGGGACCTCTCTCCTTTGTATGGGTGCTGGGGCCTAAATAACTGAAAGAGGTCTTCTCCAGTGGTGGGTGATATGACGCATGATTCTCTGTTGTGGGACCTCTCTCCTTTGTCTGGATGCTGGGGCCTAAATAACTGAAAGTGGCCTTCTCCAGTGGTGGGTGATATGACGCCTGATTCTCTGCTGTGGCACCTCTCTCCTCTGTCTGGGTGCTGGGGCCTAAATAACTCAAAATGGCCTTCTCCAGTGGTGGGTGATATGATGCCTTATTCCTTGCTGTGGGACCTCTCTCCTCTTTCTGGGTGCTGGGGCCTAACTAACTGAAAGTGGCCTTCTCCAGTGGTTGGTGATATGACGCCTGATTCTCTACTGTGGGACCTCTCTCCTCTGTCTGAGTGCTGGGGCCTAAATAACTGAAAGTGGCCTTCTCCAGTGGTTGGTGATATGATGCCTGATTCTCTGCTGTGGGACTTCTCTCCTCTGTCAGTGCTGGGGCCTAAATAACTGAAAGTGGCCTTCTCCAGTGGTGGGTTATATGATGCCTATTTCTTTGCTGTGGGACCTCTCTCCTCTTTCTGGGTGCTGGGGCCTAACTAACTGAAAGTGGCTTTCTCCAGTGGTGGGTTATATGACGCCTGATTCTCTGCTGTGGGACCTCTCTCCTCTGTCGGTGCTGGGGCTTAAATAACTCAAAGTGGCCTTCTCCAGTGGTGGGTGATATGAAGCTTGATTCTGTGCTATGGGACCTCTCACCTTTGTCTTGGTGCTGGGGCCTAAATAACTGAAAGTGGCCTTCTCCAGTGGTGGGTGACATGACGCCTGATTCTCTGCTGTGGGACCTCTCTCCTCTGTCTGAGTGACGTGGGCTAAATACCTGGAAGTGGTCTTCTCCAGTGGTGGGTGACAAGACACCTGATTCTCTGCTGTGGGACCTCTCTCCTCTGTTTGGGTGCTGGGGCCTAAATAACTGAAAGTGGCCTTCTCCTGTGGTGGGTGATATGACACCTGATTCTCTGCTGTGGGACCTCTCTCCTCTGTCTGGATTCTGGGGCCTAAATGACTCAAAGTGGCCTCCTCCAGTGGTGGGTGATATGACGCCTGCTTCTCTGCTGTGGGACCTCTCTCCTCTGTCTGGGTGCTGGGGTCTAAATAACTCAAAGTGGCCTTCTCCAGTGATGGGTGATATGACGCCTTATTCCTTGCTGTGGGACCTCTCTCCTCTTTCTGGGTGCTGGGGCCAAAATAATTGAAAGTGGCCTTCTCCAGTGGTGGGTGATATGACGCCTGATTCTCTGCTGTGGGACCTCTCTCCTCTGTCTGGGTGCTGGTGCCTAAATAACTCAAAGTGGCCTTCTCCAGTGGTGGGTGATATGAAGCTTGATTCTGTACTATGGGACCTCTCTCCTCTGTCTGGTTGACGTGGGCTAAATATCTGGAAGTGGCCTTCTCCAGTGGTGGGTGATTATTCTCTGCTATGAGACCTCTCTCCAATCGTTATTGGTTCATTTTTATTTATTTTATTTTATTTTAATTCATTTCCCTATCCACATTTGTTTGCAGGGTATTTTCCTACATTTTGCTACCTTTTGCAGCCCTCTAGCCCTTTCCTGGACTATTTTACAGCCTTTTTAGTGCCCAAAAGTTTGCGTCCCCATTGACTTCAATGTGGTTCGGGTTCGGTATGAAGTTCGGGACTAGTTCGGATCCCGAACATTTTCGGGAAGTTCGGCCGAACTTCTCAAACCCGAACATCCAGTAGTTCGCTCAACTCTAGTTACAATGCAATATTCACTGCAATGGGATACTCCTAATGGTATAAAAAACGCATGTTTAAGGAAAAAGCATCAAAAACGCATATGCGTTTTTATAAAAATTGTTTGATTTTATATATGAATGAACTATTTTATTATGTAGGGTATTTATAGGTTTGTTGAAATTTGATATATAAATTTGATATATATATATATATATATATATATATATATATATACTATATATATATATATATATATATATATATATATATATATATATATATATATATATATATACATATATATATATATATATATATATATATATATATACATATATATATATATATATATATATATATATATATATATATATATGGAAGGCTGACGGTAATCCAGTCCATTTCTTTTATTACACCTCTGTCCTATCATACAATGCTATTATTTCAGACCTATATCAATGGAATGCAGTTACTTGCTGTCATAGCCACTGAGGAATGGGGAAGTGCCCCTGAAACGCTTTTGGCATTGACAGCAAAGATTGATAAGACACTGGAATTCTGTATCTAAAGAAGTCTTGTCTGCTTTATGGACATTTATTGGAAGAGACAAAATCAACTAACAGAAAACTCAAGTGCATAAAGATCCGGAGGACTTTAGGACCAAATGTTATTGGTCATACGTTTAACCGAGGCTTAAAAAAAAAAAACGACAGTTCACGTGGGATGCCACGCTAAGCCTGAGACTGAATGGGACGCCAAAGGTCTGAGCATTTAGAAGAAGATAGCCCTGATTGTAAGCATAGCGGTAACGTATGTTTCAAGAATTATTATTACTGGAAAGCCAACGTATGACTTACTAACTATATATGCTGGCAAATTGATACTGATTTTTTGCCGCATGTAACATCTAACTGCCAGAGACGCCAGCAGTCTTGAGTTACATTGATCAAATAGGAACACTGGTTTGACTTTTCACTTTGATCAACTTCTCACTCCAATCACCTAATTTGTGCCATCTGCGCGCAAGTTCCACAAGTTTAGCAAGTATTTGCACTTTACCTATGTTGCACATCATTTTCAGTTTGCTCATTATTGCGGTTTGCACATTATCTGCACTTTATAATTTATGATATAATTGATTCATTTTTGGGCCATTGCAGTTTATTTAATCGTGAAATATCTATCTTTGATGTGAGTAGAGGTGCCATATTGGCTTTTATTAAAGTTTTTGTCCATCTCAGATATTTAGTGTGCCCCTCTTTTATCTTTCATTATGCTGCTGCCAACTCTAGACTCTGTCATTATGCCACCCGGTGGCCTTCTCCTGAAATTACCGCCCCCTCCACACCGTCATTGTGCCACTCTGTGGCCTCCTCCTGATGCTGCTGCCACCTCCAGACTCTGTTATTGGGCCACTCTGTGTGCCACTATGTCATAGGGCCACTCTGTGGACTTCTTATGCTGCTCCCACCCTCCCCACTTCATGACTGGGCCACTATTTTGCTTTTCAGCCTGGCTGACATCATCATTTATTTGCCCTTTTTTCTGATCTGTCAGAAGGAAGGAAAAATGAGAAGCACAACGTATCCTATCTGTGTAGCAGCTGTAAGGCCTGTATGTTCCTATCAGAAGTGGCTTATGATTTGGTAGCCAAAAGCAGGAGTGGGTACAAAGCACAGAAAACATGCAAATATTCCATTCACGTGTCATCTCTGTTTTAGATCTCACTCCTGTTTTATTTGGCATTAGCAATACTGATGGATTATTGAGCAAATGCTGACCGAGTGAAGGCTGGTGCTCCACAGACAGGATCAGTTTTTTGTGGGTTATTGTTCTGATGGATCAGAGGAAGGGCAAATTAATCAGTGACATCAAAAGAAACTTATGCTGACACCTTCTTAATTCTGTTTGGGGGCTCTACTTGTATAAGCATTTAATAGAACAGGTTCTGTAGACATCTATGTGGAATTAGCTGATGACGGTGTAAAAGGAGTGCGCTTATTATTGGCGCTAACATTGACGTGTAAGGCTGAGTTCATACTTAAGTAATTTGGTCAGTTTTTGCCCCGGACTGCCCAAATAAGTGAAGTGTTCAGTGATTCTAAGATTGATGCCTGTCATCTGCATGTCATACGGACTCACAGTATTATTTCACTACCAAAGCAGACTCCCTATGCGTGTTACTGCAAGGCACAGTGTTTACCACCACTATAAAGGTTCTCTGCAGCCAGGAAATAGTCATTTTGAACGTAATTCGCCGTGAACATATTCGGATCGAACCAAATTTTTCCAAAAAGATTTGGCGAATCAACAAATTGAATTTTTTAGAAATTCGCTCATTTCTAGTGGTCATGCTTGCACACAATAGGAAAAAGTGCCAACCTCTATGGTAGCCGGGTCTCGTGGGAGCGCTCATAGGCTAGTGCTTTTTCCTATAGTGTGCAAGCAGGACGACCATTCCTGGATTGCAGGGTGGTCATAACCATGAAAACAACCAATGTATAATGTGATGGAAAAATGAATCAAACCAGCAAAGGACGCAATATGGACAATCACAATACATTAGTAAGTGGCATTTATTAACTTTCTCTACATGAGAAATGTTGTTTTGGGAAGTGACACAACCCCTTTAACTACTCTGCCACCCTTGAATGAAAATGTGAAATATATTTTCTCCCCTGGTTATTTTGTTTTCTTCTGCTTGGAATAATGACAGTCTATATATAATTTTCCTTACTTATTCAAGTATTCTTCTGTATAGTCAACTAACAAGAATGAATGTTTACTAAATTCTTAATGTGGGTATTGAATGGAAGCTTATTTTTATGTCTCTATAAAAGTTTATCTTTAAATACAATTTGTAGAGTGGTTTTCCATTCTAGTGTGCAGCCACTGATGTAGAATGAAATGTTCAGTGCTGTTTCAGCATAATATTTTCTTCATGATTGCTTCAGTGAGTAATGATTTTGGTGATACTTGATTTGAGCATGACTAGATAAAGTCATGAAAAAGCCCATTAGAAAACACAGAATAAAATAATGAAACCCGTTGAAAATGAAGGGAAAGCTGAATCTCAAATCATAGCAAGCTACTAACACTACTGCATTGCCATACAAGCATCATATTTACAAGTTAGTGGCTAGATTTATTGCTTACATGTGTACGATAACCTCAGGTTCTGTTCTTAATACAGTAGTTTGGCCACTTTGTCTAGTGTGTAGTCAACAAAGATAAGTGAATATAAACAACCTCAAGCAATAAAGAACTTTTACAGCGTTCAACTGAGAAGGTCAAATAAAAAAAAAAAGATGCCATTTAGAATGAAAAAAAAAAACATTTCAGTGTGTTACTGATCAGGGCATCACAGCTGCTTAATTTGCCTTGGGGAACTATGGGAATAAAGATGAACCGTACCATTTATTTTCCATAAGTTTCAAGTGAAAATGACCTAGAAACCACATTGCACATCTAAAATCTATGTATTAATCCCACATCTGTTAACTATTTTTAATTACATTTAACAGTTCCAGATGTTTTCTTTAAACACAATGCAGCCTTATTGGACATTTTAAACCTAATAGGTATTTTAAGTAAAAATTAAATAAAAATGATACTTCCTAAACTTGCATTCCAGAGCCAGCAGAAAGTCAGTTTACTTACATGAGTATTGTATTTTTTTTTTAACATTTGAACATACTTTTTAACATTTTCCCTAGTAAATGTTTCTGAAAGGCTTAAGACCTGAAAACCTTCAAAGATGGATATGTAACAATTGCATAGAATGCTCTTAGCAGTAAAAGTGGACAGTTTTCTGGATATATGTTTTTTTTAAATCCCTCCCTGTATTCTACAGCGAATTCGTTGTGTCATTGAAAAGATTTGGTTTAGGTTTACTCCTAAGGGCATTATCTAAGTGTCCCCCCTTCAACCTTTCACCCCTATGAAAGGAACGACCATATCTCTTGGAATGGTCTTTATTCAGTAACAGTTAACTCATAGGTGTCAAAAGACACAGTTGTGTGTCACCAAAGAATAAACCAAAACCATAGTCAGTCCATAGGTGTCACGGCTTCGGTTGTGTGCGCTGTGACATTGTTGTCATGCAAGCGGTTGCTGATGGCAACATGGTGTTCAGTATGCATGTGCTCTTCCCCTTTAAGTTGTTTCCTCCTTCTGTTTGGTGTTTAAGGGGTTAATTCTCCGGCTGGTGTGGAGCTAGGTGGAGCTGGGTGTGGTCTCAGGTCTCTTTATATACTGTTGCTGTGAGACTGAGATCATTGTTATGTTTGCCTGTGTGTGAGAAGGAGCTTGCTCCTTTCTTGGATGCAGACTGAGAGCCATCCTAGTTTGTCATCGATGTCATCTGCGATGTCATCCCTTTGTCGCCTCCTTGTCCTTTCCCTACCTAATCTGTTGTTTGTATGGTGTGGGTTTGCTTTGGTGATTTGTTGCTATGTCTAGTGTGTTGTTTCATGTCTGGTTTGTTATTTGTTGTCCAGCATGTATGCTAGACATTCCCTTGTCTTCCTGCGGAAGTGGGCCCTTATGATATCCCGTAGGGGTGAATCAAAAGTCATATCTGAATGCTGTTCTGCCTGGGGCCGCCATACACCCTGTTTGCTTGGGGGTTTCCAGGCAGTAACTGGTGTGCTGGATACCTGGGTGTGGTGGCTTGCACTGTGTCCTTTATGGTGTGTTGGCTCTGGTACACTTGACCAGGTTCCAGTTGGTGTTGCTGCAGCAGGTAAGTGTGTTGGTATGATATGCTTTCCAGTTACTGCATTTAGTCTCGCCTTTTCCCTTGCAGCTAGTCCAGTGGAGACTCTTGTCCATCCATATCTGAGATGAACAGGTTGACTCTTTTTCCCGACTCTTATTTTAGGGACTGATAGGGTCAGTAGGGCCCAGGTTTGTGTGCATGAACGCTCCATCTGGGTCCGTTCATGTGGTTAGGAGGTCAGGGATTGGATTTAGGGAAGCTTTAGGAGGTGACCTGCTCCCTTATCCAAGCTCTCAGGCCTACTTGCTCCCCGTTTCTCCCTGACATTGTACGGTGCCAAAAGGACAGTGCAGGCAGCCAAGGGTCAAATTCAGGAAAAGGTCCAAGGTTGAGCACAAGTAAATAAATGGAACTTCAGCACCCCTTAGCCAGAACTAGAAAGCTAAGAATCTATTTTTTCAGAAACTTCCCAATGGGTAAGGTGCTTTAAATATCTAAAGGAAAGTTGCTATAGGTTTGAAAGAAAGATGAGTGTGGTCTAGCACCTTAGGAGTAGAGGTTGTGGCTGAAAGCACTAGGTCTGAGCTGAGGGAGTGGAAAATCTGGTGCTGGCTGTGAAGGCACAGAAGGATGCTAGAGATCACTGAAGCTGATACATCATCATGGTGAGTATTCCAGCATCCTTGTTAGGAAGTAGCAGAGAGACACCAGTGGGCATGAACCACAAGTATTACAAACTTCCTGCCCTAGCTCTTTAATTTCCTCTTCATTTAAACCTTTAGCACAGCAAACAATCTCACTTGACTTTTTTATTGAGACCATTCTGCAGCCAGAGAGGGGAGTGGGTGAGTGAATCAATTAGAGCATCACACATTACGCAAAAAACAAAAACAAAAAACCAAGGCTTAAGATTCCATATTCAGTTTTTATTAGGCGCTCTCCTTTCCTTCTTAATTGTGAATTCTGGAATCATGATGGCTGGGGTTCTTATAGAATAAAGTGTCAGCCATTATGAAACTATTTTCTTTTGTAAATATTTTAGGTACAGTATAGTAGCACCAAAAATCATCTTTCCTGTGCAACAAATCTCTATATGTAAACAGGGATCTGCTGCCAAGAAAAAATTATGCTGTGTGGGGCCTAGCAATGGAGACAATGATTGCTGCATGTAAAGGCAGCTTTCACCAAAACTGATGATCTACAAATTATCGGGAACAATTGGTTTGTTTTCAAAAATTCCCTGTAACACTTATCCATTTAAGAGGACTATAAATGCTTAAACCTCAGTGAAGGCTTTGACCAATGACAATGTTTTGTGAATGGGAACCCAAATATTTTATCAAATGTTAGCTTAGAAATGGCTAAATCATGTTTACTAAAAGAGCCTATAATAAATATTCATGAGTATTTTTTTAAATTACAATACATACTGTAGATCGAATGAGAGAATCATAGTATGACTACTTTGAAGACAATGGCCTCTATTTACTATTATGTTTGGGACTTGCCACAAAATGTGGTACAGTTTTGCGCAAAAAGTCACATCTACTATTTCTCAGACTCGCTCATCAAGGAATCATGGTTTATTTGAAAATGGGTGTGGTTTGGAGGGAAATGAGTATGGCTTAAGATGCGTTGTTTGTTGCAAAATGTGGCAATAATTCTGGTATAAAAATGTGTAAGTCAGTAAACATTGTCTTAGACTTTATTTCATCTTTGCATTTCAAAAGGCATAACTGTGATTGGCCAGTGCAGCATGTGACCCAGCCTCTATATAAGCAGTAGTCACACAGCGCTGCACTTTTTTTTACCATAAAGTACATTTTCGGCCTGCACTGCATTTCTGACAGTGAAATATTATCAGTAAAAACAACTGGGACATTGTAGGTGAAAAAAAAGAGATTTTTTTTTTTTCACCCACAATGTCCCAGTTGTATTTATTGATTAGATTTCACTCTCAGAAATGCAGTGCAGGCCGCAACATCATGTTATCTTGAAACAAAAGCCATTGAGAAGCAATTGTTTCACTAGTTTAATTAACTAAACTGAACTTAACCAATTTCAGAAAACAGGAGCGTTAACCATACTACATCCATAGTTTATGGCCCTGTGTGGCTTCTACACACTTTCAAAATAATCCTTCAGCGGGGCGAATAGATGCCGGATAACTGGGACGCTCCATGACCCCTTTTTTATTTCACACTACCCCTGCACTGCATACCTGACAGGGAAATAAATTCAGTAAATTCGGTGGCATTTAGTTGTTGGGTGATCTGTACCCTTTTTTTCTTTCTCACTACCCCTGCACTACATACCTGACTGGGAAATATATTCAGTAAATTCAGCGCCATTTAGATTGTTGGGTGATCTGTACCCCTTTTTTCTTTCACACTACCCCTGCACTGCATACCTGACTGGGAAATATATTCTGCATGCTGGTAGACGTGCTGCTGATGGCATTCCCACCTGACACCAGGGCCTAAGTGGAAGCCCAAGGAAAAGGGAGTGGGGGAGGAAGAAGTCGCCAACGCAGTTGGGGGCACCTCCAGCACCTCAGAAGGTGCTGGCTGTGCCCCAGCTGGCCGAAATGTGGAAAAGCTATGTCAGCACACCACAAGAACCAGCACCACCAGCTGATATGGAACGTCTTAGCAGGAGGAAGCATTTCAGCAACATGGTGGAACAGTATTTGTGCACACACCTACACGTACTGACTGATGGGTCTGCCCCATTCAACTTCTGGGTCTCCAAATTGGGCACGTGGCCTGACCTTGCCCTCTACGCCTTGGAGGTGCTGGCCTGCCCGGCAGCCAGTATATTGTCTGAACGTGTCTTTAGCATGACTGGAGGTGGTAATCACAGGTTGAATTTTCCAATGTTTTGGGGTGTACCCTAATTTTAAAAATAAAATTTAAAACCAAAAAGCAGTGTAGGCTGCCTCCTCCTCTTCCACCACTGCTTGCACCTACACCGCCACATCCACCGCCTCCTCAACCTCCTACTCCATATAGACCTCGTCCTCCTAGATCAAGATTATTGTTTTTTATTTTTACCTATTTTATGGTATTTAAAGTCATTTTCCTATCCACGTTTGTTTGCAGAGCACTTGAACCATGCTCTTAAAAACATTTTGCTGGCATTTGCAGCCCTCTAGACCTTTCCATTACATTTTTACAGCCATTTTAGTGCTCAAAAGTTCGGATCCCGAACTCAAACTTTTTTCCGAAGTTCGGCCGAACCCATCGAACCCGAACATCCAGTTGTCCTCTCAACTCTATTGCTGAACTGTTTACATGACCGGGCTGTTAATATTTAGATTTTACACTCTTTAGGACAGGGCCAATATAAAAGGTGGTGGATGGTGCCTGTATGTTAGAAGTGTGAAGAAATCAACTCGAAAGAGGCAATTGTGGTTGAGGATGTTGAAACCATATGGTAAGAATTACAGAGAAAAATAAATTCAGAGAATACAATTTTAAGAAAATTTCCAAAACCCAATTTTTAAGGACCAGTTCACGTCTGAAGTCACTTTGTGGGGCTTACATAATAGAAACCACCCATAAATGGCCCCATTTTAGAAACTACACCTCTCAACGTATTCAAAACTGATTTAACAAACTTTGTTAACCTGTTAACCCTGATGCACCCCTAGAGTAGAAATTTTGGAAACTATAGGAAAAATTTGCAGTTTTGTTGGTACTATTTTAGGGTACATATGCTTTTTGGTTGCTCTATATTACACTTTTTGTGAGGTAAGGTAACAAAAAATAGTTGTTTTGGCACCGTTTTTATTTTTTTATTTTTTACCATGTTCATCTGACAGGTTAGATCATGTACTATTTTTATAGAGCCGGTTGTTACAGACGCGACAATACCAAATATGACTGCTTTTCATGGTTGTTTGTTTCAGTTTTACATAATAATTATTTTTTAGTGTCTCCATATTCTGAAACCAATAGTTTTTTTTTTTTTTTATATGTAGGGACTCATTTTTTTCGGTATAAGATGATGATTTGATTAGTACTACTTTAGGGAGCATATGACTTTTTGATCACTTGGTATTACACTTTTTGTGATGTAAGGTAACAAAAAATTGCTTCTTTTACACCATTTTTATTTTTTTTTTACAGTGTTCACCTAAGGGGTTAGGTCATGTAATATTTTAATAGACTTGGTTGTTACGGACACGGTGATACCTTATACTGTATGTCTACTCTTTAAATTTTTTTCACTTTTAACACAATAAAAGCATTTTTGAAACCCCCAAAAAAATATCATGTTTTAGTGTCTCCATATTCTGAGATGTAATCAAAAGAAAGTTTTCCACAGCACTCTTGTAGTTGATCTTTTAAATCTTCTTTATTTTCCCAGTGTGCAACGTTCAAGCATAATGCTTGAAAAAGACTCAGAGAAGTCGAAATGTTGAACACTGGGAAAATAAAGAAGATTTAAAAGATCAACTACAAGAGTGCTGTGGAAAACTTTCTTTTGATTATATCAATCAGGGATCAGAGACCGGGATCCAACACCACTTGCACCGCCGCACTATTACAAGGTATTGACCAGAGGTTGTGCTGTCCCCTTGTTTGCATGTTGGATCCATATTCTGAGAGCTATATATATATATTTTTTTGCCCGATTGTTTTATGTAGAGCTCATTTTCTTCGGTATGAGATCACGGTTTGATTGTACTATTTAAGGGTGCATATGACTTTTTGATTGCTTGGTGTTGCACTTTTTGTGATGTAAGATGACAAAAAATGGTTGTTTTAGCACAGTTTTTATTTTACTGTTTTCTATGGCGTTCAGGTGAGGGGGTGGATCACAGGATATTTTTATAGAGACATTTTATACGGACGCGGAAATACCCAATATCTTTTTTTTCTATTTTTTTTCACAATTTTATGTGTTTTATTTTGGAACATTTTATTTTATTTTTTTTACTTGAAAACCAATTTTTTTTTACTTTTTTTACTTTGTGTCCCACTATGGGACCTCACCTTCTGGGGTCTGATTTCCTCTGTAATTCATTACAATTACTAATGAGCGGCAGCGATATTTTGCGAATATTTGGGAGAATATTCATCATAAATTCGCGAATTCACCATTATTTTCTTGATTGAAAAAATCAGCGATGTAATATGTGCGTATTGCGCGCGCAATACAGGTGTGGGTCACTTTTGCTATGTTTTTCAAGCTGCTAGAAGTTTCCTGAGACTGGAGAATATGGTTGGCATGGCAAAACATTACAATAGCTTTATATGCAGATAGAGTGCTCTAATATATTCACAATTGCACAAATCGGCAATTAATGATGCACATACTTTGGCACAATACGTGCAACTTTACATTTTAGCAGGTCTGACTACTTGATACCAATTGGTGCACTAAATATTGTTGGGAACTTGTGACATCACAGCACTATGTCTGTAGCATGTACAGTATGTATGCACAGCAGAACCTACACTATACTCCAGTACACTATACTACTGTATACTCTACCCCAATGTCTTTGTCTGAGCTTAGCAACATCCCTAGCAACCACTAGGAAAGTTGCCTACCCCTTTAGTATATAAGAACCTCCCCAGCAGCCATTTTGTGCAGTTTTTTTTTTTTTCATTTCTGAGAGACCGCAGTGTCATTGTTGTGCTCTGTGCTTTACTGTGTAATTACATTAGATAGTTAGTTAGCTCATATATATAATACAGATAATTAGTGGGAGATGTAGGTTAGATTGTGATAAAGTGTAGCTGATTCCAGTGCAGGGTGTTAGGTAGTGTGATAGGTTCTGCTGTCCATAAATACATGCTACAGACATAGTGCTGTGATGTTGCAACAATACTTAGTGCACCAATCAGTAATAAGTAGTCAGACCTGCTAAAATGTGAAGTTGCTCGTATTGTGCCAAAATATTCGCATCATTAGTGCCGATTTGCGCAATTGCGAATATATTTGAGCACTTTATCTGCATATAAAGCTATTGTAATGTTCTGCCGTGCCAACCATTTTCTCCAGTCTCAAGAAAGCTCTAGCAGCTTGAAAAAAGTAGCAAAAGTGACCCATGTCTCTATTGCGTGCGCATATCCCCAATAGCAGTGTATAGATGGTCACACTTGGGGGAAGTCCTGTTGGCCCTGCTTTTTATCCAGTAAGGGACCAATTTTTAATCTTTTCCATTTTAAAATACATCATTTCAATAGCACAGTGTGTTTTCAAACATGCTGTTTATTAACACCATCAACCATGCCTTTACCCATAGCTATATGTCAGTGTCACATAATTTACTATTACTGACTTTGTACTTTAGAGCTTACAAGGGGAGAGAGAGGAAAACTAAATATATAAAGGCAAGAGGGAAAAAATACAAGTCCTAGGAGACCTCAGAGTGTCATACACCAATTTTCAGGCCAGTTGTAGCACTTTTGATTTTGTTGTACATTGTTGCACATTGTACTTAAATCAAATTGTTTAATTTATTAGAATTGGAACCGAAAAGTATTTCAAGAAATTTGATCATCTCTGTACCTTCTCAAAGTGCAACATATAGGTATTCTTTACACTGATGGCCTGTGTCTGACGCTCTACTCTGTGTCTGTCCGGTGTGTATGTGTAAACAGCAGCTTAGATCAGTGTATCTCATCTCTGGTTCAGCACTTAAGGGGTTATACCCTTTCTTCTTTTGCTGTGTGTGTTGTCCATCTGCTGACTATCTAGTTAATCAATTCCCCTATAAACACCTGCTTGTCTCCCTCACTGCTGACCTGATCAATACAAGTCTTGCTACAGGTTCTGCTGGTCTGCTTTACCTTGCTATCTGAGCAATATTCTGTTTATCTCTCAGTATACTGACAGTTTCTTTCCTAGACTTTAACCTAAGCCTGTACCTGACTACAAGTTAGGGTCCATTCACACGTCCAGTGCAGGGTGTTAGGGTCTTAGTACACCAATCACTAATATGTAGTCAGACCTGCTAAAATTGGAGCACTCTATCTGCATATAAAGCTATTGAAATGTTCTGCCGTGCCAACCATTTTCTCCAGTCTCAGGAAACTTCTAGCAGCTTGATAAAAGTAGAAAAAGTGACCCACGCCTGTATTGCGCACGTAATATTTCAATGCCGATTTTTGCAATCAATAAAATATTCGTGAATTCGCAAATATATGGTGAATATTCTACCAAATATTTGTGAAATATCGCAAATTCGAATATTGCCCCTGCCGTTCATCACTAATTATAATGGAACCTATAACAGAATTCCATAACTCCAATGCAAACCCGCCCTATCTTGAAGATTTATAGTAGCTATAGCTATATAAAATGATTTTGACTATGTAGTAAAAACACTGTTGAAAATGCACTTGGTTTTACTATGATTCATGTAGTTTTATGATGTGGTTATATGCCGTCGTTATTGACTCTTACATCATCCGTAAGTTGACCATATAAAAATGCATCCATGTTCACAGGCCAGAACACAAATGAGTTTAACATCACTTAGTTGAAAGAGCTATAACGTTTGCTAGGTGTATGGCCACCTCTACTCCCTGGTCGCTGCATTTTTTTGTTTGTTTTTTCTTCATTATACTGTAGATATTTACTGCTTTGGTGTCAGTGTGTGTATTATGGAATTGTCTGATGTGTGACAGTCAGAGAAATCCTCTCTGGTAGTTGGCAATGTACATATGGGTCATATACTGTCTTCATATATCTTTTCTGACTGCTCTGATGTCTCCTTATCACTTACTTTTGTTAACTGCAGCACCAAGTCAGGGGATTTAACCCTTATACTGTCTTACTGTTACATAAGCTGTAGGTTATATCTACAATAAACAAAAGTTAATTATATGGAGATGAGCTAATGAGCTCTGAAAAGCAGCATTAAAGTGAAATAATCAACATAAATCATTAGTTTTCTCTGTGAAGTGCCACCCTCTCCCATTCTTTCTGATGCCCTGTGCTTGTGCCCTCATATGCCCTGTTGTAAACTCGACCCTGCTCTCCAATATTCTAAGGTGAAAATTTTCACTTCAATAATTTCTTTATTATATTTTAACCTAGTATGGTACCTGTATTGCTATAAGAAGCACATGATACCTTACTAATATAAAATCACAGAAATTAATGCACTCTACAAATAGATGCAAGCATAACATATGGACTAAGCCCTCACTAGATAAAATCTGAGACACTTGGTCAATACATTTTGATCAAAATACATCTAAGTCCACCCACCGGCGACAAGGTGGTCTCAGTTCAGGCGGGTTACTATACTAACCTATTTATGCTGTGGCACATTTTTCAGGAGCACAGTCCCCGCACATATGGTGTGCTGCCCCTAGTTACCTCCATGTGCATCAGCAACCGGTGGGAGGAGAGACACACATACCTATATGTACCACCTTAATCAAGGTCACCTGTTAGATAGGTGGGGCAAAAGTGCACTTGAATATCACTCCCAGTATAGGAGCGTATTCACACATGAAGGTGCCACTCCTTCAAGTCAAATCAAAGAAATCACAGAAAAAACTATATATAAACCATCCTGCACGATATGGTATTAAATGTGCGGATGGATATGGCTACATAATACAAAATCACAAAATCACATATACATGAAAGTAATATACCAAAAAAACTAAGCCTCAAAATGATGTATCACAGCCTAACCAAACCAAACCAATAAACCTACGAACAAACTCCTGACAGGGAGAAAAAGAGGTATAAAGGCTGAAAAAAAACATATATAAAAAATTTAATTTTTTGAAACATACAGTATATACATGAAAGTAGAAAAATTTAATCAAGATGAGGACAAAGAACATCAAATCATAGAATGGTCTTCACACACGTTGCGCTGGTACAGAACCCCCCACATAAACACGCTCTTGTAAATTTGGAAATACATGTCACCATCACAGAGGTTAATGAACCCATTACACACAAAATTTAATCTAATACCAGGGGAGATGTCCTGCACATAAACCCAGCACAACAGTGGGGGTGGGGTTAAAACCCCATATAATAATTCCTACACTCCCCAGTCACTGTAGGAATGTGAAACAGAGGCTCCAGAATGTAGCCTAACAAAGCTATTATGCAAAACGCTCCTTTAAACACGTCCACGGGTGGTTATTTCCCTGATTTATATTTTCAGTAACAATAGCTGGGATTTCCTCCTCCCCCTCTATTGGTTCCACAGGGAATGGGGAGTGTAGGAAATCTTAGCTCCTAAAGCTACATCATAAACAGAATCCATGTTTCATTGAAACACCTTCAAACAACACAGATATTTCTAACATTTGTTCTTAAATTTCACCTTTTTCAGTTTTTCAAAGGTGCTTTATTGGGCTCACACATTAGATAAAACTAAAAAAAGGATATCACATACTGTAATCAACATATTGTGTTCCACACTTCATCATGCCTTGGAAGAAGTTCAAAGGGGAAACCCTGGATTGGGCAAAAAGTCTTGCTTGACCTGCTTTCACCCTTTCTACCCTGGAATTTTTTTCATTTTGTGTTAACCCTATATACAGTATAAGTCGGAAATAGTTATGAAGATCATAATTGCTCAGATTATTTCCATAACCTGAATATGGAGAACTAACAACTGTCTGTATAAGGTAAAGTGGAAAAAAGAATGTCATTTATAGGTATGTGATTGAAATGACATTATAGGATACAGTTTACAGTTTTAACCCTTTACTGACTGCTGATATATCTTTTTTACAGTGGTCATTAACAGGCTTTATTCTAGACTGTCATCTTTTTATGGTGGCTTAGAATAAGCTATGCATGTGTCTTTCTTACAGAGAGAAAGAACTTTGCTCTCACATGACAGCTGGGCCTCTGCTCTAATGGCCAATCTAGGCCATTTAACCTCTTAGATGCCACAGTCAATAGCAACTGCGGGATCTAAGTAGTTTAGAGGGAGGGTGCTCCCTCTCTCAGTCATCATCTTTTTCTTCATGCACATTCTCCATAGCTTCTTCTCTCATATGCACCTTCTCATTCTGCTCAGCTAATTTTCCAGCACCTCTTTTTCCATATTTGTTTTCCATAA
Source organism: Bufotes viridis (assembly GCA_033119425.1). Taxonomy (NCBI): domain Eukaryota; kingdom Metazoa; phylum Chordata; class Amphibia; order Anura; family Bufonidae; genus Bufotes; species Bufotes viridis. The sequence continues at coordinate 126,921,294 of CM065593.1, read as the reverse complement.
ACTGAAGAAAAAAGAAAGCAGATGTTTGGTAAACTGTTAGAGATTAAAATAAATGTTATCTACTTCAATGCTAATCTCTCATATTATGCAATACATTGACAGCATTACTATGTTTAATGTAAACACAGCCTTAGATAATAAGAACAAATCAATGTAAATGAGAGCTGAAAATTTATATTTCTAAATCTTATAGCAAACACCAATGAAATGTAAAAGTTAGGGATTAATCTATGCAGCATGCGTAAAAGTGCTACAATCAAGACATGTTGCTACTACAGTTACATCAATATATTAATCAGTTTTAAGGATACCATATCTAATTACATATTCCTTATTTAAAAATTAAAAGTGTATTAATTTTCCAGAATGCGGGATAATATACCACATGACCTTAAAGTGCAATGCTTTTTCAGAATGAGGCCATATTCACAGTAGTGTTATGAATCCAGTAGTCTGATCTGACAAGCTGACATAAATGCTGACTGTTGGCCAGACAGAATCCACTGCATTCAGCAGTATTTGTCCAGCTAAAAACCATGACTATAATAGGATCGTCAGTACGCGGTTGTATCTGGCAATGCTGGATATAGTGAGCTCCATTAACTTGATCCTCAGCCGAATCAGACTACTAGAATTTAAATGTAACTTTAAATAGGGCCTAAGCTATAATGTGGCTACATATCATGAGTACTACTATTTTTGGTCATTATGACTTATATCTGCCATTTTAGCAGTGTTTACCTCTGCAATCAGTATGTAGTTCTAATTCTTCTCTGAAGTAGTGTGTGGAGACAACCTTAGAAGCAGCAGCACTAACACCGAACATTACACAGCAAAACTATGTAGTTTAGATGTAAATACAGCAATGGTTAGACAATTAATCACTTACAAATCAACAGCAGTCTCTCTGTCTCTCTGCCTGAAGCAACCACTAATTCTTCCTCCTCCCTTCTCATCTTTCAGTGAGCAGGCAGTCCATCTTACTGAGGAAGATGGATTTGAACAGTAAGGCTTTCTACTGTAGCAGTGCTGTAGGTTCTCTTCAAATGTGACATGGCACCCAAAATCCATTCCAGAAAAATATGCTCTCCAAAAACCATATGCTGCTCTTTCCTTTCTTAGCCCTACAGTGTACACATACTATTCTATAAACTGCACAATCAGGGTAATAAATGTTGAAGTTTTTTTTGCTGCTAAACCCTTTCTGCTTTACTGGGAAATAAATAATTCAAATTGGAAAATCTTCAAAATTTTTTTTTTTTTTTAATGTTATCTCCATTTTCCTTTAATTCTTGTGGAACAACTAAATGATTAACCAAGTTTTTCACATCAGTTTTCAATCATTTAAAGGGAGGAGGTTCTAAAATGGGGTCATTTATAAGTGATTTCTACTGTGTAAGCCCCATAAAGTGACTTTATATCTAAATTAGTTCTTTAAAAAGTGGGTTTACAAATTTGCTTACAAAATTGCTTTTAAAAATGTAAGCCTTCTAACATTTAAAAAAAGATGGCAACATAAAGTAGACAGATTATAAATATTAAGCAATCACTATTTTATGACTTATCACTATCCGTCTTAAAAGCAGAGAAATTCAAATTTGAAAAATAGTGACATTTTACAAATTTGGGATTTTTTTTAAGAATAAGGGTAAAACAAATTGACTCAAACTTACCACTAACATGAAGTACAATATGTCATGAGAAAACAATCTCAGAATTGGATAAGTAGAAGCATTCTAGAATTATTACCGGATAAAGTAAAACATGTTAGATTTGCAAAAGGTGGCTTGGTCCTTACAGTGAAAACTGGTTTGGTCTTGAAGGGGATAAATAAGCAAAAACAACCTAAGGTGAAAACACATTGTAAACCTGGTATTGAATTTTTCCCATCCATAACAGTGATATAAGGATAAACAAAAGGCATGGTTAATATTTCTGCCTACTGTCTTAAGTGTGTTTATATGCACAGAAAAGAAAAACGCTTTTCAAATGGAAAACATGTTGTAAACTTGGTATAAGATTATTCCCACTCACAACAGCAATATAAGGATAAAGGAAGGGCTGGTAAAAGATTTCTGCTTACTGCGCTTAATAATATTGTGCAGATATAATGATCTTGGGGAAAAATTGTGCACTTGCTCGTTTGCAGCAGAATGCTCTGTACTAGCAGTAAGCCCATGTAGAAAACTTTCAGAATAAAAAATACATCTGCCTCTCTGTTCTAATGAGGATTTTTATTTATTTTTCTTGCAGATGGCTGATTTTTTTTTGGTTCTGCAGTAGCTATATGCCAGCTCATGTATGCAGCACTGCTCCCTAGTCCCTCACCCCATGATTAAATTCCTTCTTCGTTCTATTCTGTCCCTACACTGTAACTGTAATACCAGAATAGAGGCTTGCTTGTGACTCTGTGTACTGTATAAGATTGTTTTCAGTCACGCATCATCCATTATCAGCAGTTCAACACAGAATGACATTCTCCTCCTTCTGCAAGGGCACTTCCCTGCCTGCTTCCCCACTGATTGGCAGATAAGGCTGTTTTTCTGAATGTGAGCCAATTGGGACAAGTCCTCTCCCCACTTCCTCCCAGTGGTCATATGAGCATCCTTCTTCTTCCTCCCTTGTGGTTTTTCCTCTGGCATGTACAGTAAAATGACGCTGCACACCATTTTACTGGATTCATCAGAAGCAAACCTGAAAAGCTTCAGGTTAATTTTATGAATACATTTTTGTGAAACTTGTAACAAACCCAGTTCGTTACAAACCGGTCCACTCATCCTTAGGGCTCATTCACACAACCATTCCGTGTTTTGCGGTCTACAAATATCAATTTGCGGAACGAAACGGGCTGCCCATAGTAAAAATGTCTATTCTTGTCTGCAAAAAAACAAGAATAGGATGTGTTCTATCCTTTTTGCCGGGCCGTGGAATAGAGCAACAGATCTTGAGAGCACACTGAGGCTTGGATGCGGACCCTAACAACGGTCGTTTAAATGAGCCCTAAATGTGTATGCATACCTAAAACTGTTGAGTAGAATAAAATAGGCCCCTTAGCAAAAATACTTCATTCCTAATTCAGTTTTAAATTTCATTTTCATGTAACTTAAACATCAACTTGTTTTTCAGTGAATATTTTCAAAAACCATATACCGTAAAATATTATTTCTTAAATTATGCATACAATTTTATTATATGAATTGATATTAAGATTTCTCAGTAGATGTAACATATTCCTTTTTGGTTGGATTTCTCTGCAGATAATGAATATAAATCTTACATTAGCTGTTTTTAAGTGTATTACCTTTTATTTCATGCACTTTCCTTGCTAGTCCTAACATATTGTAATTGGTTTCATGTGCAGCTGGTCAAGTGTTACCTCTCTATTCATCCAGAAATGAAGCAACAACAGACACAAAGCACCAGCATAATGTTACTGGCCTGAAGGTTGTTGAAAGTACAATTTCGTTCAGTAAGAACATTGGCAATTTCATAGAGGAATTTCACAAGAGAAAATGTTGCCACTAAACATTTGTTGTGCAAGGCCAAATGGAAAGCAAAATTATAATTTCTTTCTGCAACTTAATTGTACCACAAATATACCTTAAATGAATATTTAAAATGGAAAACGTGGAATTTAAAATGCTTGCTGAGTATGTATATTACAAATATTTTACTTCTGAAGTAAATCTTGTACACTAGATATAATATTTTTGATTTCATATAGATGTGATATTTGTGTAGTGCGTGTCATTATGTCATTATGGATGAGGAGATACCAATAATGTGGAGGACATTTTATTTTTGCTATTTTTTTTAATTTAAAAGTGCATTTTCAATGGAAAAAAGCATATTTATTTTTTACTGGAATTTTTATATAATTTTTTTTAACTTTTGTTTACCACTTAATAGTCCCACAAGGGGACTATAACAGACAATGTTTTGATTGCTTTTAAAATACAATGCACTATCCCTATAGTGCATTGCATTTTAATGTCAGTGCTACACTAACATTGACCAGCAGGCTGCACCAGAGAGGCACAGCCTGCTGGAAAATACTCAAGGCTGCTTGGGGTTTATACCAGGCCACAGCCAGCTTTTGGCACCCCGTGATCACTTTATACGGGGTGCCGATGGGAGACAGAGGGAGTCCTCTTCTTCTGTCATTGCTTATATGCAGCGGGCGTCATTACCCATTGCATGTAAGGGTTAAAAAAGCCTAGATCAGCACTTCCGCCAGTCTGGGCTGTTAGAGCAGGAGCATAGCTTTCATGTGAGCATTGAGCCCCCGCTCTCTGCCTCACGGGGGACCAGCATAAGGCCCCTTAGTTATGACCATAAAAAGGCGCATTGGTGGTAACTAACGAGCTAATCACTTGATGTATAGTTGTGTTTGAATACTTTCTTATTCACTTTATAAGCCACCGTTACTAGAGAGCCTGCATTTCTCACAGGAGATCAGCCTATAAAGATATAGACTTCCAGTAAAGATATAGTTAACAAATGGTTGGCAGGAACACGGCTAACCACCCTGTTCATCCCCTCTTGGTAGGAGTTGGGTAGTCCTGCTTCCTCCCAGAAGGACGGGTTACAGTACTGTGTAACCACAGAGAAGTCGGGAAGCATACTACAGAGCTCCTGCTCCTATAAAGATTCTCCAGAGAGATCAAACATATAAAGCCATAAGTAAATCCTTGAGAAGACAGAGAGCAGAAGCAGAGTGAACAGCTACAACCAGCATTATAGACAGTACATTATATTACATTACAGGAACTATAACTAAGACACCCTTCACCCAGACTGCTACTAGGCCAGCACAATACTAGTGCTAAACTGCAGCCACCCTGCTTCCATATTCCTTACTGGTGCCAAAAATTACACTAATAATCAGCTGTTATTAAATGTACCTGAAGTTCTGCATTGTACACAGTAAAAGAGACTCTTCTAAGTTTGATTCTGGCCTCATTCTTCAATACTACATTTCCACAGTGCCAATCCTCAGTGAGAAATGAACTGAGGGAGAACACAGTGACACAACACTTCATCGGGGCAACTACCACTCCTATCCTCTGCACCATCTCCACCAAAGCTTGTTGGACAATAAACGGTGTTGGTTGTATACTTATATAGGATAGTGGCAGTCATTTTTATATAAATTGTATAAAGCCCAACTTGGCTCTATAGGTAACAAATACTTTATATACACACTTGCTATCCTTTTTAACATCTGTTACTAACTTATTGTTTAATCTATTGGGGTAGTAAATCTTGTACATGTGTATTTATATTATATTATATTATATATTATATATGTATTTATGTGTATTTATATTGTGATCAAATCCCGTGCTGAGCCACGCCCCCTGCACTGATCACATGACAGTGACGTCACGCCAGGTCCTTCAGCTGTTCTACAGTTCGGGTTGGTGGCAGCCGCCCCTCATGGATTCCATATGCGCTATTGTGGAATCCATAACGGGATGCGCAATTAACCACCACCCGAACCCCGAACAACGGACTTTTTTTAAATGTTCGCTCATCTCTAAACGTGGCAAAACAAAAACAGGCCAACACAGGTTCAGTCACCTGGGAGGTGTAGGTGCAGGTTCGCACCACGCTGTCGGCCCAGCCGCAGGAGAATCCAGCTTCAGGTAGCCAGGAACAAAGCACCTCCTTGCTGAGCTCTTTCCTCCAGGACAGAGATCTCCTCAGCCCTGTTAGCAGCTCCAGGATAATCACAGCCTCCAGCTGCTGAGCTGGCTGAGCTTTTAAACCCAGCCCAAAACCAGGACTGGGTCGTGGGGAGCAGCCACCCACCCTACACTTTAGCTGCTCCCGGTAAGAGCCGGCCCGGATCGGCTTTGCAGCCATGCTATTTAAACTCTGTCAGTAGCACTAGCTGCTGCTGACATCAACAAAAACGGGCTCTTACCTCACCGAGGCTATGAACCTCGGTGACACATACCTGCCATCCACGACGGCACCCTGCACCTTACCACAATATGTATATGTGTATGTATTGGATATTTATTGTGGCATGAATTTTGCATCTTTTAATGTTATTTCTTAGTTATTGATAGAGAATTTTTTATAATTATGTATATACTCATCATTATCACAGTGTTTAGCAGCATGATTATGAATTTGTTAACTGATTATGGAACATTATGACATTTTTAAAGTAATTATAGCCACTACAATGATAACTTACATTTTAAATTGCTTGCACATTCTCAAAACTATTGTGTCTATCAAATGTAATTTTTGTACAATGTTTCAGTTTTTTACTACTCTAGAAAAAGAGCGGCTTTGCAACTTTTTACATCATTGGACATGTTTCTATGTCAGTCAGCTAAAAGGGAGATCCCCTTTGAAATGTGTCACCCGGTATATCCTTGTGTTTATTGTGCTTTATTGTGTTTTTATTGCTTAATAATACAATATTAGTCCATTATTAGCACATTGCAATCCCTTTTGTTTTTATTATTTTATCAGTCTATTAAAATATATATGTATGTATTAAATCTGACTAAATCTCCAACTCTGTTTTCTGAAATGCAGCCACAAACTTGCAATAAACTTTGCTTTAGGCCTCTTTCACACGGGCGTCATGTTGCGGGAATATGCGCGTTTTTCCCGCGCGGGTGCAAACGTTTGTAATGCGTTTTGCACGCGCGTGAGAAAAAACGCCATGTTTGGTACCCAACCCGAAGCCGGACTTCATCACTGAAGTCCGGTTTCGGGTCTTCTGGAGAATTGTTTATTTCCCCTTATAACATAGTTATAAGGGGAAATAATAGCATTCTTAATAAAGAATGCATAGTAAAATGAAGTGGAGGGGGTTAAAAATAATAAAAGTTAACTTACCTTAGCCACTTGATCGCGTAGTTGCGATCTCTCCTCTCTTTCCCTGCATCATCTAAAATCTACAGGACCTGTGATGACGTCACATCACATGGTCCAATCACATGGTCCATCTTACCATGGTGATGGACCATGTGACTGGACCATGTGATGTGACATCATCACAGGTCCTTTAGATCTTAGATGATGCAGGGAAAGAGAGGAGAGATCGCAACTACGCGATCAAGTGGCTAAGTGAGTTAACTTTTATTATTTTTAACCCCCTCCACTTCATTTTACAATGCATTCTTTATTAAGAATGCTATTATTTCCCCTTATAACCATGTTATAAGGGGAAATAATAGAGATCGGGTCCCGTTGCTAAGCAACCATGCGGGAAAATCGCAACGCATCCGCACTTGCTTGCGGATGCTTGTGCACAGCCCCATAGAAATGAATGGGTCCGGATTCAGTGCGGGTGCAATGCGTCCACCTCACGCATTGCACCCGCGTGGAAAACTCGCCCGTGTGAAAGGGGCCTTACTGTTGCTTGCAGACTCTCATTATCATACTGCTCTCCAGCCCTTCTGTAAACAAACTGCCTTCTGTTACACCCAATTGTTTCAATTTTACTATTCTTCTGTATCCCAGTTCTTATGTTTTTGTGCATAGCTCAGTCATGTGGCCTTATTTTCCTTATTTGCTGCACTAAGTTTTCAGTAAATGGAGTTGGGTATTTGGTCAGTAGGTACAACTTATAGGATAGGGGGTAACGATCAGATCAGTGGGATTCCTACTGCTGGGACCCCCACCGATCAAAAGAATGGGGGCCCAACATCCCCTGCAAGCCCCTTGTTGCTCCCCTAAAATGACAGGAGTGGCAGGTCGCATATTTATGTGCCCGCTCCATTACTTTCTATGGGAGGTCCAGAGATAGCCGAGTGCATCGCTACCAGAATATCCCTGTAATAGTGTCCTCAATGCTGAGAAATACAATCAGTTACTTACAAGCAATGCCATCAGGGAGAAGTCTCATTAGCGCCAAATTTATTCTACAGCAGGACAATAAGCCCAAACAGCCAACGACATTTAGAACTATCTTCAGCATAAAGAACACTGAGTCCTGGAAGTGATGATATGGCCCCCATAGATCCCTGATCTCAACATCTTCAAGTTTGTATGGGATTACAGTGCCTTGCAAAAGTATTCATCCCCCTTGACTTTTTTCGTATTTTGGTGTCCCGCAACCTTAAAGTAACATGGATTGTTTGAGGATTTGCAACATTTAATTTACAGAACATGCCCATAAGGTTGAAGATGTTTTTTTTTTTTATTGTGAAGCAAACAAATAGGACAAAATAACAGAAAAAGTCAATGTGCGTAACTTTTCACCCCCTTAAAAATTAGATACTTTGTAGCGCCACCTAATGCAGCAATCACAGCTCCAAGTAGTTTTGAATTATTCTCTATGAGCTTGCCACATCTTAGCAATGGGATTTTTGCCTACTCCTCCTTGCAAAACTGCTCCAGCTCCTTTAAGTTAGATGGCTTGCGCTTGTGAAAAGCAATATTTAAGTCTGACAGATTTTCTATTGGATTGAGATCTGGCTTTTGACTTGGCCATTTCCACACATTTACATGTTTCACCTTAAACTACTAAATTGTTGCTTTAGCAGTGTGTTTGGGGTCATTGTCCTGCTGGAAGGTGAACCCCCTAGCCTCAAATCACTCACAGAGTGGTACATGTTTTGCTCAAGAATATCCCTGTATTTAGCATCATCCATCTTTCCCTCAACTCTGACCAGTTTCGCAGTCCCGGCTGCTGAAAAACATCCCCACAGCATTATCCTGCCACCATCATGTTGCATTGTGGGGATGGTGTTCTTTGGGTGGTGTGATGTGTTGGGTTTGGGCCAGACATAGCGTTTTCTTTGATGGCTTAAAAGTTCAATTTTAGTCCCCTCAGACCAGAGCACCTTCCTCCATAATTTTGGGAGTCTCCCACATGCCTTTTTGCAAACTCACAACATGCCTTTTTGTTTTTAGCTGAAAGTAATGGCTTTCTTCTGGGCACTCTGCCATAAAGCCCAACTCTATGGAGCCTATGGCTTATTGTCGTCCTTTGTACAGATACTCCAGTTTCTGCTGTGGAACTCTGCAGCTCCTCCAGGGTTACCTTAGGTCTCTGTGCTGCTTCTCTGATTAATGCACTCCTTGCCCGGTCCATGTGTTTTGGTGGGCAGCTGTCACTTGGCAGGTTTGCTGTCATGCCATGTTCTTTCCATTTGGTTATGATAGATTTGATGGTGCTCCTAGGGATCATCAAAGATTTGGATATTTTTTTATAACCCAACCCTGACTTATACTTCTCAACAACATGGTCCCTTACTTGTATGGCAGTGTTTGATTAGTGATGCCTCTTTCTCAGGGGTTGCAGCCTCTGGGGCCTTTCAAAAAAGGTGTGTATAGGTAATGTGACACTTATATTGCACTCTGAGAGCCCCCTCTGGAACGATGGCATAGGTTTGCCACCACTGCCTTGGACAATGCATATATATAGTTGAAAAAACACACATTTGTATACTCATTCTCTCTCTCTCTCTCTCTCTCTCTCTCTCTCTCTCTCTCTCTAGTGAACTTCAAATGAATCTTGCTTGGATTTCTAATATATATTCCCATTTAAAGTAGAGGATTAATTTTGCTTTCTTATTAGCAAGTCGTGTTATCTACTTAATAATTAAGGATTAACAGAATATATCCTTTTACAAACAAGAGGATTCCAGGTAATAGGAGACATCAAATCCCCCATGACTGTTCTGCCTGGCACAGTAAACAGAATGCAGATTTGGTAAGCGTAGCTTATGCAGTGTCAATAGAGATGAACTCATTTCTGCATTCAGGTAATACAGGTGCATAAACAATGATAATGTTCTACTCAATGCCCTAGGAAAAAGGCGTGAGGTATCTGTTTTGATTTTCCTGCGCTTGTTCTACCCCAATACCTGAATCGCTATACATTCTAATGGTGACTATTTCAGTATAGATGAACATCGTAGAATTGATATTAATAGATTTCTATACATATATATAGTTAGTTAACCTTTAAAATAATTACCTTTAGCTGCCATACTTTATATTCTTTCTTTATGCTTGGGCTTCTATTTTAGCATTAGATAAGTAAATCTAATTATTTAAGGAGTCAAGATCATATATATATATATATATATATATATATATATATATAAAACAATTTTATACATAAAAGGCACACATCAAGTAAATTATTCACACAAGAAAATAAAACCTTTTGTTCCATACTCAAAGACAAATAAGTGACCTTTAATGTTTAATCTAGATATGTGTGAACTTTACAACTGAAAAATACACTTTAACAAGAAGCTTAACAGAGAAATGTCAATTGAGAATATTAGCAGATTATCAGTGATTTTCAGTGGCATTCATGAACATATGGTGATTTGATTTGAAATATCTTTGTATTACCCAAAATATAATTGTGTGCCATTGATATTATGTGCACTGCACTTGGTAAAAGTTAGGTGATATATGTTATGTTTTATTAGAAGTTGTTTATACCAACAGAGCATATAAATCAATTATAACTCAATGTAGCCAATATACTGGAAGTAATACATTTACTTTGATCAATTATAACTTGAAAGTTTTAACCACCTTTGCAAACCACTAGTGATGATAGAGCACCAAAATATTCAGGTGTTCGGCCTGAACACATTGCTATATTCGTGTGCTCGACCGAGCACCCGAGTATAATGGAAGTCAATGGGAGACAACCAGGCACCCCCTGCTCTGAAGAGGGGAGGGTGACTGGTCCATTGGAAAAGGTCAGAAAGTGACAGAAACATCACCAAAATGGATCGGGAACAGCATAGGGACGATGTCTGGATGCATCTTGGACTCCTAGGTCACTGCTGGGAATCATGTTGTGCGAGTTGTGCACCACTTTTACAGACTGACAAAAATATGCACAAACCCCCCAAAAAAAATCAATTTCACAGGAAAAATTGTTAGGAAACATTTTTTCCTGTATATTGAATTGTATATAAAGTGCAAGTTCTGCAAAAAAGTTCAAGCAAGAGGCACTCCAAAACCGTTCACATGGTATATTTGTTCAGGTAGTGGGACTCCTACACTCATAAAGCCTATGCACTAAGTGAAAGGGGTGCCAAAACTTACAAGGAACCAGCACTGCAATACACCCTTTGTAAGAAATTAAGGAGGGCATCATACACACCCTTGAAAAATGATCATTGATGGCCTGCTGGTGACCCTTTAAAACATTAGGAGCAAGGTCCTGCTGTTGACCCTCTAAAACATTAAGGGCAAGAGCCTGCTGTTGAGCATTGTAAAAAATGATGGACGAGTGCCTGATGTTTAGCTGACCCTGTAAAAGATTGTACATGAGGGCCTGCTGCTGAGCTGACCCTGTAAAATATTGTAGTTGAGGGCCTGCAGGTGAGCTGACCCTGTAAAATATTGTAGTTGAGGGCCTGCAGGTGAGCTGACCCTTTAACACTAGGCAATCATACAGCATATATGTCCAATGCACAACAAACATCCCAAACTTATACATTAATATAACTAAAACCATAACACACGAGAGTGGAGGTAAACCAATGACATGGCCTGTTAATTAACTTATAAATAACAAAATACCATAGTATATTTTACAACTATAAACCATAATAACAATAATAATACCAACAATAATACAACCACAAACCATAATAATAATAGAACAGAATGTCATTGCGGATAAATTTATTTCACCGCCAGTTCTGTAAGAAGGTCAGACAGATGTTCTTCCCTACCGTACGACGTTCTTTGTTTTGGTTTCACTTTGTCAGCTCCTTTCCTTCTGCCAGGTGTCACTCATTTAGACTAATCGTCTTATTTTATATTCCCTCCCATACTGCCTCACTTTGCGGTTTATACTACTTCCTGGATGAGGTGTTCACTGCTGGAAGCTGCTGCTGCTGTTTGCTCAGATAAGTCTTTTCCTTTTATTGTGTTTCCTTGCTGGCTTGATTCTAGGTGACCCTGACTCTGTCCGTATTCAGTGCAGGTTGCCAGTGGTTGTGTCCCCTCACTATTATAGGGTTTTCAGGTGTCACACAGTCTTAGGTACGTGGGAATGCAATCGCCTATTATTAAGGCCATTGCATGTGTGTAGCAGTTAGGGAGAGCTCTTAGGGTTTTAAAGGGCTCATCTATATGCTCCTTAGTTTGGGATCAAGCCAGTCAGTCATTTATTTATAAGTTCCAGCTATCTGCAACATCATCCGTGACAATTTACAGCTGACAACGCTGGCAGCAGAGTAATTAGTTCCTTGTGCAACCCAGGAGGGGAGATGAGGGGAAGACACAGCAGTTCCAACAGAGGCAGGACAACACTCTCCAAGGCCTGGAACAGTTTTATGACACCCCGTCAGCACCCTCACCCTGATGTGCGGCCTAGAGTCACAAGGCGCGACAAATTTTGGAAGATGGTGAAGGAGTACATAGCAGACCGTGTAAGCATCCTCAGTGATCCCTCTGTGCCTTACAACTATTTGGTGTCCAAGCTGGACACGTGGCACAAACTGCAACTCTACGCCTCAGAGAAGCTGGCCTGCCCTGCCGCCAGTGTTTTGTCAGTGCAGGAATTTGTTGCTAGGGGCATAATAACTGATAAGCACATCAATCTGTCAACTGAAAATGCTGAGAGGTTGACTCTTATAAAAATGAACAAGGCCTGGATCGCCCCTGACTTCTTTACTCCTCCTCCTCCATCATATTAACATGCTTTTTAGGTTGCCCTCGCTCATAATGTTTTAGAGTGTCAGCTCACCTGCAGGCCCTCACATATAATGTTTTAGAGTGTCAGCTCAACTGCAGGCCCTAACATATAATGTTTTAGAGGGTCAGCTCACCTGCAGACCCTCACATGTAATGTTTAACAGGGTCAGCTCACCTGCAGGCCCTCGCATATAATGTTTAACAGGGTCAGTTTACCTGCAGGCCCTCATGTATGATCTTTTATAGGGTTAGCTCACCTGCAGGCCCTGGAAAATTATGTTTTTTAGGTCAGCTCACCTGCAGGCCCTCAAAATTAATGTTTTACAGGGTCAGCTGCCCTGAAAGGACTCGCAAATGATGTTTTAGAGGGTCAGCTGCTCTGAAGGCACTCACAAATTATGTTTTAGAGGGTCAGCTGACCTGAAAGCACTCGCAAATGATGTTTTAGAGGGTCAGCTGACCGGGAGGCCCATCCAAATAATGTTTTTGAGGGTTAGTGCACCTGGAGGCCCTCAGCTACATTCTTTTACTCAGTTTCATCGCACCCAGGGCCACTGCCTCTGCGTGCACCATCAGCATCACAGCCATTTTCATGGCCCTTACTGGCCGCCTTCTTAATATTAAATGATATATATGCTTAAAAGTATGTCACACATACAGTAGCGTAGGATTTGTAAGTGGATGCACCAATAAGTTAAAAAAGGTATTTGGGATGTGCACACATTACACAGAAAATATAGCCCTGATAATGTCACAGACTAGCATACACCATCTACAGATAAAGTACAGTATATGTCAGTGATATGTATTAAGCACACACACAGTAGATGTGGCACAAATTATGTTAATTCGTGCTACAAACACTGTTTTCTGATGTAGTACAGAATTTGTCACAGAAATACACACAGTATGGACACTACATTAGGCCCAGATTATTTAAATTTGTGCTACAGACACTGTTTTCAGATGCAGGACAGTATATGTCATAGAAACCCAGAGAATATGGACACTGTATTAGGCCCAGATTATTGGATTTTGCAATACAGACATTGTTTTCTTGTGTAGTACAGTATTGGTTACAGAACACCACAGATTATGGACACTATATTAGGCCCAGATTATTGGAATTTGTAATACAGACACTTTTTTTACACAAAGCCACACCCTATGGATGCTAGATGTGGCCAAGATTATTAAAGACACAGTCTGCGGATGATGTACAGTATATGTCACTTATAAGTATAAAACAAAAATATCTTGCTGCTGTCAAACACACATAGTAGTCCTTTAAAGGACTTTGGGGTCTTTGAAAAGCTTTTGGTAGTAAAAACAGAAAATTTCTCTCCCTGCACTCTGTCCCTTCCGAAGCACTGTCCCTGAGACTGCAGGAGGTAAATAGATTGCTGCTCTAAAACACACACACACACTCATAGTACTTAAAAGGACTTTTGGGTCTTGGAAGAGCTTTCTCAGAATAAAAACTTTGAAATTCACACCCTACTCTATCTTTCCCTTCCAACGCTCTGCTCTCCCTGTCTACGTCTGCAGCCAACATGACTACTGGCATTACAGTGAGGGCAGTGCTTACCTGCACCTTTATTTGTTGCTTTAAACCCGCAAAACGTGCAGGGCGGAGACTTGAGCATTGTGCTCGAGCACATGCGGTACTCGGTCGAGTACCACCATGTGCTAAGCATAGCGATGCTCGAGCCGAACAGATATTCGGCCAGGCATGCTCGCCCATCACTACAAACCACCTAATGTGTATCCACTGTTGTCATGTTAATTATCCTTTACAAATATATTGCACTTTTCATATTATTTTACTCAGTGTTTCACTATGAAGTCATATGCACATAGCAATGACTCAACCACAGACTGTACAAAGTTACAGAACTGTAATATTGTACAAATAAAAGTTTTAAAAGTAATTTTTTTTTCTGTTGAAAACTTGAAATAATTTGGAAACCTAGTAAAAATATAATGTGGCGTGTCTGGAAGCAGTATTACAGAGGTATTCTCTCCTATAAGAATTGTTTCTTGGAGGAAAATATCCATAATACAATGCTAAATAGGTGGCATTATATATAGAGTTGAGCGAACACCTGGATGTTCGGGTTCGACAGGTTCGGCCGAACTTGAAAAAAAAAGTTTGGGTTCGGGATCCGAACTTGACCCAAACCCAAACCCCATTGAAGTCAATGGGGATCCGAACTTTGGCCACTAAAATGGCTCTAAAATAGCTCTGGAAAGAGCTAGAGGGCTTCAAAAGGCAGCAAAATGTGCTTAAGTGCATGGCAAATGCTCTGCAAACCAATGAATAAAAAAAAACATAAAATACCTTAACAAAAAAAAAATTAGGAATGATGTAGGAGGAAGAGGTTGAGGAGGTGAAGAATGGGTGGATGTGGCGGTGTAGGCTGTGGACAGGCGGCTTCGTCTGTCTGTAATGACGCCTCCTGCCGTGCTAACGTTTAGAGAGTACACAGGGTGCAGGACAGGCCAGCACCTCTAAGCATACAGGGCAAGCTCTGGCCATGTGGACAATTTGGAGATCCAGAAGTTGAATGGGGCAGGACCATCAGTCAGTACGTGTAGGCTTGTGCACACGTACTGTTCCACGATGTTGTTCAAATGCTGACTCCTGCTAACACGCTTCATATTAGCAGTTGGGGCCGGTTGTTGCGGCGAGGTGACAAAGCTGTTCCACATGTCGGCCATGCGAACCCTGCCTTCTGAGGTGCTGGTGCAGACACAGCTGTGTTGGTAACCTCTTGCTCCTCCTCTGCCTTCGCCTTGTGCTTCCACTTGTCCCCCCGTGTCATTTGGGAATGCTTTCTGGAGCGCATCTACCATGTACCTGCGCTTGTACTCGTGCATCTTCCTATCACACTCCAGTGCAGGAAGTAAGGTGGGCACATTGTCTTTTTACCGTGGATCCAGCAGGGTGGCCACCCAGTAGTCAGCACACGTTAAAATGTTTGCAACTCTGCTGTCGTTGCGCACGCACTGCAGCATGTAGTCGCTCATTTGTGCCAGGCTGCCCAGAGGTAAAGACAAGCTGTCCTCTGTGGGAGGCATATCGTCATGGTCCTCCGTTTCCCCCCTGCCACGCACCAGTGATGGGCCCGAGCTGCGTCGGGTGCCACCCCGCTGTGAACATGCTTTATCCTCGTCCTCATACTCCTCCTCATCCTCCTCGTCCTCCAGTAGTAGGCCCCGGCTGGCCAAATTTGTACCTGGCCTCTGCTGTTGAAAAAACCTCCCTCTGAGCCACTTCTAAAAGACTGGCCTAAAAGTGTTAGCAATGACCCCTTTTCCTCCTCCTCCTCCTGGGCCACATCCTCTTCCATCAGCGACCTAAATGTTTTCTCAAGGAGACATAAAAGTGGTATTGTAACGCTGATAATGGCGTCATTGCCACTGGCCACGTGCTGAAGTTGGTGGTGAAGGTCTGTGGCTGACCGGATGAGTAGGTGGAAGAAGAGGAGGAGGAAGCCGAGTAGGAGGAGGAGGCTACAGGAGGCAAAGAATGATGCCTTGTGATCCTTGGCGGCGGAAGGACGTGCGCCAAACTGCTCTCCACCTGGGGCCCAGCCGCCACTACATTTACCCAGTGTGCAGTTAGGGAGATATAGCGTCCCTGGCCGTGCTTACTGGTCCATGTATCTGTGGTTAGGTGGACCTTGCCACAGATGGAGTTGCACAGTGCACACTTGATTTTATCCATTACTTGGTTCTGCAGGGAAGGCACGGCTCTCTTGGAGAAGTAGTGGCGGCTGGGAACGATGTACTGTGGGACAGCCATGGACATCAGCTGTTTGAAGCGGTCTGTGTCCACCAGCCTGAATGACAGCATTTCAAAGGCCAGTAGTTTAGAAATACTGGCATTCAGGGCCAGGGATCGAGGGTGGCTAGGTGGGAATTTACGCTTTCTTTCCAAGGTTTGTAAGATGGAGAGCTGAACGCTGCCGTGTGACATGGTGGAGATGCTTGGTGACGGAGGTGGTGTTGTTGGTGGCACATCCTCTGTTTGCTGGGCGGCAGGTGCCAACATTCCTCCAGAGGTGGAGGAAGAGGCTGAGGCAGTAGCAGAAGAAGGAGCAGGAGGGACCTGATCCCTTTCTTGGTTTTGAAGGTGCTTACTCCACTGCAGCCCGTGTCTCGCATGTAGATGCCTGGTCATGAAGGTTGTGCTAAGGTTCAGAAGGTTAATGCCTCACTTCAGGCTCTGATGGCACAGCGTGAAAACTACTCTGGTCTTGTCGTCAGCACATTTTGTGAAGAAGTGCCATGCCAGGGAACTCCTTAAAGCTGCCTTTGGTGTGCTCGGGCCCTGGTGGCGGTGGCCAGTAGCAGGCGAACTCTCTTGGCGACGGCTGTTCTGCTTTTGCACCCTGCATCCTCTTTTGCTACGCTGTTGGCTCGGTCTCACCCCTTTAGCTGTGTAGCTGTGGCAGAACGGCCACGTCCTCTCCCAGCACCAGAGGGTCCACTAACACCACCACGACCATGTCCCCGTCCCTTATTAGATGTTTTCCTCATTGTTACCGTTCACCACAATAAGGAAAAACTTATTTGGCCCAATGTATAGAGTTCAAATTAAGGTATTTTTTTAAAGGCACCTAGCTATCTATTTATGTACCGTATTACACTAATACAGGCACAGCAGAAACCACAGATTTAAGGGAATATCAATTTTAGGCCTAGCATATAGGCCCAGCTGAAAAGTATCCTTTTGCGGACAGCATTACACTTGGAGATGCACAGCAGCGTGCGCAAATATAGAGCATTTGATTTTCAGGCCTTGCATTTAGACGCTGACACGCTGAGTGTAATATACCCTATTACGGACAGAATTACACTTGGAGAGGAACAGCGGAAAGCACAGATGTTTAGGATTTCTATTTCAGGGATTTTATTTAACCACAGAAAAAAATCTATCCTTTGACGGACAGTATTACACTTGGCCAGCCACAGCTGGAACACCAGATTTAGGGGATTGGTATTTTGGCAATTGAATTTCACCACAGAAAAAAAATCTTTCCTTTGACGGACAGTATTTCACTTAGCCATCCACAGCTGGAACCCCAGATTTAGGGGATTGGTATTTTGGCAATTGAATTTCACCCCAGAAAAAAAATCTATCCTTTGACGGACAGTATTACACTTGGCCAGCCACAGCTGGAACACCAGAGTTAGAGGATTGGTATTTTGGCAATTGAATTTCACCACAGAAAAAAAAATCTATCCTTTTATGGACAGTATAACACTTGGCCAACAACAGCTGGAATCCCAGATTTAGGGGATTGTTATTTTGGCAATTGAATTTCACCCCAGAAAAAAAATCTATCCTTTTACGGACTGTATTTCACTTGGCCATCCACAGCTGGAACCCCAGATTTGGGGGTTTAGTATTTTGGCAATTTAACTTCACCCGAGTAAAAAATCTATTCTTTGACGCACAGTATTACACTTGATCAGCAACAGCTAAAACAACTGATTTAGGGGATAGAGATGGCCCGAACTATTCGCCGGCGAACAGTTCCCGGCGAACATAGCTTGTACCCCTATACATCATCATTGAGCAAACTTTGACCCTGTACCTCACAGTCAGCAGACACATTCTAGCCAATCAGCAGCATACCCTCCCTCCCAGACCCTCCTATATACTGGACAGCATCCATTTTAGATTCATTCAGAAGCTGCAGTCTTAGTGAGAGGAGGGACAGTGTAGCTGCTGCAGAATTTAATTGGGAAATCGATAGCAAGGCTAGTGTATTCAGTGTCCACTCCAGTCCTGAAAGACTCATCTGATCTCTGCTGTAAGGACAGCGTCCTGATAGCACCCCAAAAAGCCCTTTTTAGGGCTGCTACATTAGTCTGCTTTTTTTTTCTCCATATATATATTGCAGTTGCCTGGCCTGCTCGTGTGTGAGGAGCTGCAGGCCCACAGACTGTAGTGTGCCCACTGCCAGTGCCCACCACTCATACCGTGTGGCACAAGACTTTGCATAAAAAAAGGCATTTCATTTTTACACTTTAATCTAATTTCAGTTGCCTGCCTGTTGCCAGTGTGTGTCAGGTCCACTTCCACTGACTGCAGTGTGCCCACTGCCAGTGCCCACCACTCATACCGGGTGGCACAGTAGCTTGTCGATAAATAAGGCATTACTTTTTACACTTTTGTCTAATTTCAGTTGCTTGCCTGCTGCCAGTGTGTGTCAGGCTGACTTCTACAGACTGTAGTGTGCCCACTGCCAGTGCCCACCACTCATATCGGGTGGCACAGTAGCTTGCCGATAAATAAGGCATTACTTTTTACACTTTAGTCTAATTTCAGTTGCTTGCCTGCTGCCAGTGTGTGTCAGGCTGACTTCTACAGACTGTAGTGTGCCCACTGCCAGTGCCCACCACTCATACCGGGTGGCACAGTAGCTTGCCGATAAATAAGGCATTTAATTTTTACACTTTAGTCTAATATCAGTTGCTTGCCTGCTGCCAGTGTGTGTCAGGCCGACTTCCACAGACTGTAGTGTGCCCACTGCCAGTGCCCACCACTTATACAGGGTGGCACAGTAGCTTGCCGATAAATAAGGCATTTCATTTTTACACTTTAGTCTAATTTCAGTTGCTTGCCTGCTGCCAGTGTGTGTCAGGCCGACTTCCACAGACTGTAGTGTGCCCACTGCCAGTGCCCACCACTCATACCGGGTGGCACAGTATCTTGCCGATAAATAAGGCATTTAATATTTACACTTTAGTCTAATTTCAGTTGCTTGCCTGCTGCCAGTGTGTGTCAGGCCGACTTCCACAGACTGTAGTGTGCCCACTGCCAGTGCCCACCACTCATACCGGGTGGAACATTAGCTTGCCGATAAATAAGGCATTACATTTTTACACTTTAGTCTAAATTCAGTTGCTCGCCTGCTGCCAGTGTATGTCAGGCCGACTTCCACAGATTGTAGTGTGCCCACTGCCAGTGCCCACCACTCATACCAGCTGGCACAGGACTTTGCATAAGAAAAAGGCATTTGATTTTTACACTTTAATCTAATTTCAGTTGCCTGCCTGTTGCAAGTGTGTGTAAGGTCCACTTCCACTGACTGCAGTGTGCCCACTGCCAGTGCCCACCACTCATACCAGGTGGCACAGTAGCTTGCCGATAAATAAGGCATTTAATTTTTACCCTTTAGTCTAATTTCAGTTGCTTACCTGCTGCCAGTGTGTGTCAGGCCGACTTCCACAGACTGTACTGTGCCCACTGCCAGTGCCCACCAATCATACTGGGTGGCACAGGACTTTGCATAAAAATGGCATTTGATTTTTACACTTTAATCTAATTTCAGTTGCCTGCCTGTTGCCAGTGTGTGTCAGGTCCACTTCCACTGACTGTAGTGTTCCCACTGCCAGTGCCCACCACTTATACCGGGTGGCACAGTAGCTTGCCGATAAATAAGGCATTTAATTTTTACCCTTTAGTCTAATTTCAGTTGCTTGCCTGCTGCCAGTGTGTGTCAGGCCGACTTCTACAGACTGTAGTTTGCCCACTGCCAGTGCCCATCAATCATACCGTGTGGCACTGGACTTTGCCTTAAAATAAGGCACTTTATCTGTACAATTTAATCTAATTTCAGGTGCCTGCCTGCCAGTGTCTGTGTGTCAGGCCCACAGACTGTAGTGTGCCCTCTACTAGTGCCCAACACTCATACCGGGTGGCACAGTACCTAGCACGCGTAGCACCACTTATCTAAAAAAAAATGACAGGCAGAGGCAGGCCACCCCACAGGGGCCGTCGTGGTCGTGGTGCTGTGATTTCCACTAGCCATGAAATAATGCCCAATGTTCAGAGGCCACGTACCCTGAACCCGAAAAATTCTTAGGACATAGTTGACTGGCTTAGACAGGAAACCCAATCTTCAACAGCTTCCGCTAATAACCTTGACGCACCATCCTCCTCCAGCTCAGCTTCGGTCACCTGCTCTCAAGTTACCACACTCCCGCACGCCCGCCGCCACCACCACCACTACCACCACAGCCGCTTCACTTGATCCGTCAGAGGAGTTATTTACACATCAGTTGGATGCAATTAGTGATGTGCAACCATTATTGCCAGATGATGTCGATTACAGGGATATGGCTCAGTCGGCAGGATTACACACATGGACGTACAGTGTGATGATGATGATGATGATGATGATGTTGTACCCGCTGCTGCTTCCTTTGCTGAGGTGTCAGATACAAGTGAAGCGGTTGATGATGACGATGTGTCCACGAATGCCACATGGGTGCCTGCTCAAAGAGAAGAAGAGGGGGAAAGTTCAGAAGGGTAGACAGAGAGAAGGAGGAGACGAGTTGGAAGCAGGGGGAGGTCGTCGCAAGGAGTTAGTGGCACAGTCAGACAGCATGTATCGGCACCCGGGGTCAGCCAGACAGCACTCCAGTCAACGCATGCTGTTGCCACCACTAGAATGCCGTCATTGCAAAGCTCATCAGTGTGGCTCATTTGTGTGTCTGCCTCTGATAACAGCAATGCCATTTGTAAGCTGTGCCAAAAGAAAAAGTCGTGGTAAGTCCAAAACCCACCTCAGTACAACTGCTTTGCGAAGGCACATGATCTCACATCACAAACGCCAATGGGATCAACACATGCGTACAAGCAGCACACAAACTCAAAGCCACCATCCTCCTCCTGGTCCAGCATCTTCAGCCACGTCAACCACTGCTGTGATCCCTGTCCCCTCTCAACCACCCGCCACTCCGCCTCTCACCTTCAGCAGTTCCTGCTCATCTGCCCACAGTCAGGTGTCTGTCAAGGACATGTTTGAGCATAAGAAGCCAATGTCACAGAGTCACCCCCTTGCCCGGCATCTGACAGCTGGCTTGTCGGAACTCTTAGCCCGCCAGCTTTTACCATACAAGGTATGGCCTTCAAAATAATTTTTGCTATTGGGACACCGCAGTGGAAAGTACCCGAACAAAGTTTCTTTTCACAAAAGGCAATCCCCAACCTGTACTCTATTGTGGAAAAGGAAGTCATGGCATGTCTGGCACACAGTGTTGGGGCAAGGGTCCATCTGACCACTGATACCTGGTCTGCAAAGCACGGTCAGGGCAGGTATATCACGTACACTGCACATTGGGTAAACCTGCTGACGGCTGCCAAGCAAGGAATGCGTGGCTCTGCAGCAGAGTTGGTGACACCGCTGCGACTTGCAGGCAGGCCTGCTTCCACCTCCTCTACTCCTTCTACTCCATCCTCTTCGCTAACCTCCTCGGCTGAGTCCTCTTCTGCTGCTGCGTCTTGCTCCACATCATGAACTGCACCCACCCTGCTCCCCAGGGGCTATTCCACATCCTGGATACGACAGTGTCACACCGTCTTGGGGTTGATTTGCCTGAAAGCAGAGAATCACACGGGACCAGCACTCCTGTCTGCCCTGAACGCACAGGTGGATCAGTGGCTGACTCTGCACCAACTGGAGATTGGCAAAGTGGTGTGTGACAACGGAACAATTTGTTGGTGGCATTGAATTTGGGCAAGTTGACACATGTGTCGTGCATGGCACATGTGTTGAATCTGATTATACAACGCTTTGTGCATAAGTACTCAGGCTTACAGGACGTCCTCAAGCAGGCCAGGAAGGTGTGTGGCCATTTTAGGCGTTCCTACGAGGCCATGGCACACTTTTCAGATATCCAACACCGAAACAACATGCCAGTGAGGTGCTTGATTTGTGACAGCCCGACACGTTGGAATTCAACACTCCTAGTGTTCGACCTCCTGCTCCAACAAGAAAAAGCTGTCAACGAGTATTTGTATAACCGGGGTGCTAGGACAGCCTCTGCGGAGCTGGGAATTTTTTTGCCACGTTACTGGATGCTCATACGCAACGCCTGTAGGCTCATGCGTCCTTTTGAGGAGGTGACAAACCTAGTCAGTCACACTAATGGCACCATCAGCGACATCATCCCATTAGATTTTTTCCTGGAGTGTGCCCTGCGAAGAGTGCTGGATCAGGCCATAGATGAGCGTGAAGAGGAAGAGGAAGAGTTGTGGTCACCATCACCACCAGAAACAGCCATATCAGCATCGCTTGCTGGACCTGCAGCAACGCTGGAAGATGAGTCTGAGGAGTCAGAGGAGGAATGTGGCTTTGAGGAGGAGGAAGACCAACCACAGCAGGCACCCCAGGGTGCTCGTTGTTGTCACCTATCTGGGACCCGTGGTGTTGTACGTGGCTGGGGGGAAGAACTGACCATCAATGACATCAGTGAGGACAAGGAACGGGAAATGAGTAGCTCTGCATCCAACTTTGTGCAAATGGGGTCTTTCATGCTGTCATGTCTGTTGAGGGACCATCGTATAAAAAGGATGAAGGAGAACGACCTGTACTGGGTGGCCACGCTACTCGACCCCCGGTATAAGCAGAAAGTGGCAGAAATTTTACCAAATTACCGAAAGTCGGAAAGGATGCAGCAGTTCAAAACCAAACTAAAAAATATGTTTTACACAGCTTATAAGGGGGATGTCACAGCACAACGGGAATCTAACTGGGGAAGAGGTGAATGTAATCCTCCTTCTACCACGGCGGCAAGGACTGGACGATTTACAGATGTGTTGTTGATGGAGGACATGCAGAGCTTTTTCAGTCCTACACATCGCCACAGCCCTTCGAGATCCAGCCTTAGAGAATCACTCGACCGACAGGTAGCAGACTACCTCGCCTTAACAGCAGATATCGACACTCTGAGGAGCGATGAACCCCTTCACTACTGGGTGTGCAGGCTTGTCCTGTGGCCTGAGCTATCCCAGTTTTCGATAGAACTTCTGGCCTGCCCTGCTTCAATTGTCCTGTCAGAAAGGACCTTCAGTGCAACAGGAGGCATTGTCACTGACAAGAGAAGTCGCCTTGGTCAAAAAAGTGTTGATTACCTCACCTTCATAAAGATGAATGAGGCATGGATCCCGAAGGGACTGACAGTGGGGGATACGTTTGAATAACAAAAGGCCTGATGACATGCCTTGGCCTCAAAATGGTCCCCACGCTGCTGTATTTAATGTCTGCATACCGGATGACTTTCGTGAATTCTTTGCCACCAACTAGGGTTCAAGCCGCAATGTTTTAGTCACTTTTCTGCCTGGAAAACATAAATTTTTCCGGCCGCTGCTACAACAGCGTCTGCAACAATGCCAATATTTTTCAGGCATGTGTACATGCCTAATTTTTCTGTCCTATGGTGCAGCACTGTGGCTGCAAAAACAAAACAAACAAAAAAAAAGGCACATACAAGTGTCAATTCCCCTTCGTGATCGTTACCTTGTTGTGGTCAAGGGGCTTGTGTATCACAATGAAGCAATCATCACCTCTATGAGTGTGTTGGCAATGTTGCCACACCCCAGATGATAAGGCAGTTGCTTCATTATGGTCAGACTAATGGCGGTCGGACAGCTGGATAATATTTAATAGAAAAAACATTAATTTACCTTTTTTATTTTTTTTAAGTTGTATGGGTTTTTAATACATAAAATAAAAAATCATAATACAGTCTCTTAATAGTTTATTAGAAATAATGCAGACAATTAAAAAAATCCCCATCAATTCCAATACAAAGCAA
This sequence comes from Bufotes viridis, assembly GCA_033119425.1. NCBI lineage: Eukaryota > Metazoa > Chordata > Amphibia > Anura > Bufonidae > Bufotes > Bufotes viridis. Next base: position 126,897,021 of record CM065593.1, on the reverse strand, counting down.
GTACAGAGCTCAGAACTAAATTATTTCATGACGTCATAATGGTTAGTTAATTCGACAATGGTTAATCAATTCGACACATGTCCCCGGATAGGGCACGTAACAGGGATTAAACTGATAGCAATAGTACTAGTTAGGACACCATTCATATAGGGTGTCACAGCACATTGCTCTATGCACGCGCAGTGCCCCAATTTGGGAGTAAGAGGACCGACCAAGCTGCTTTTTCCATCTCCCGATTCCTAATATCAATTCAGCTTGGTATGTGAGAGTTTGTTCTGTCACTGTGAAGGCAGTCGAAGGTACCCGGCCTAAATTTTTTTTTCACAAAAGGCAATCCCTGATATGGGACATAACAGGGATCAAACTGATAGGAATAGAACTAGTTAAGACACCACTCATATAGGGTGTCACAGCTCATTGCTCTGTGCACGTGCAGTGCCCCAATTTGGAAGTAAGAGGACCGACCAAGCTGCTTTTTCCATCTCCCGATTCCAAAAATCCATTCAGTTTGGTGTATAAGAGTTTGGTCTGTCACTGTGAAGGCAGTGAAGGCATTTTTTTACAAATGGCAATCCCTGATATGGGATGTAACAGGGATTAAACTAGGAATAGTACTAGTTAAGACACCACTCATATCGGGTGTGAGAGCAAATTGCACGGCTCAGACGCAGTGACCGTGGATTAAAACAAAGGGGAGGGAGCCAGCGTTTTTTTAACCATCTCCCCGTTCGAAAAATCAATTCAATAAATGGACCCCAGATTGGGGAAGTAACAGGGATTAAACTGATGAGAAGAGAACTACAGAAAATAACACTCATATCGGGTGTGAGAGTAAATTGCACGGTACAGACGCAGTGACCATGGATTAAAACAAAGGGGAGGAAGACAGAGTTTTTTTAACCATCTCCCCGTTCGAAAAATCAATTCAATAAATGGCCCCCAGATTGGGGATGTAACAGGGATTAAACTGATGAGAAGAGAACTACAGAAAATAACACTCATATCGGGTGTGAGAGTAAATTGCATGGTGCAGACGCAGTGACCGTGGATTAAGGCCTCATGCACACGAACGTATTTTCTTTCCGTGTCTGTTCCGTTTTTTTTTGCTGACCATATGTGAAACAATTCATTTCAATGGGTGCAAAAAACACGTGTGAGAGTAAATTGCATGGTGCAGACGCAGTGACCGTGGATTAAGGCCTCATGCACACGAACGTATTTTCTTTCCGTGTCTGTTCCGTTTTTTTTTGCTGACCATATGTGAAACAATTCATTTCAATGGGTCCGCAAAAAAAAACGGAAGGTACTCTTTGTGGATTCCGTTTCCGTGTGTCCGTTTTTCCGTTCCGCAAAAAAATAGAGCATGTACTATTTTTTTTTAGTTTGCGGACAAGGATAGGTATTATTACAATGGATCTGGAAAAATAACGCATCCGCAAAAAAAACGGATGCCATACGGTATGTCATCCATTTTTTTTTTGCGGATCCACAATTTGCGGACCGCAAAACACATACGGTCGTGTGCATGAGGCCTTAAACAAAGAGGAGTGAGCGTTTTTTTAACCATCTCCCCGCTCGAAAAATCAATTCAATATATGGACCCCAGATTGGGGACGTAACAGGGATTAAACTGATGAGAAGAGAACTACAGAAAATAACACTCATATCGGGTATGAGAGTAAATTGCACGGCGCAGACGCAGTGACCGTGGATTAAAGCAAAGGGGAGGGAGAAAGCGTTTTTTTAACCATCTCCCCGTTCAAAAAATCAATTCAATTCACCTTTCGGGGACCCTTAGTGTTGTACGTGGCTGGGTGGAGGAAGAAACCTTCAATGACATCACCGGGACATGGCTAGCTTGGTATCCAACCTTGTGCAAATGGGGAGTTTGCAGTTGTGCAAATGGACTGTTTGCGGTTGTTTGCGGTGCATTAAAAGGAGAGCTTGGTCTGTCAATGTCTGTGAAGCGGGCGTAACCCTTACACTACCTGATAGATATAACATCATACCTGATCCTATACACACACTGGATGTTTTAAAGCATGTTATTCCAAACAATTTAGGAATGTTAGTTGATTTATGCCCTTTATGGATTAAAACCCGACTCTGCCTCCACTACATAATTTTCCATGGGAGTTTTGCCATGGATTCCCCTACGGCATGCCACAGTCCAGGTGTTAGTCCCTTTCAAACAATTTTCCCATCAATATTGTGGCCAGAAAGGCCTTTAAAATTCACCTGCCTATTGAAGTCTATGGCGGTTCGCCCAGTTCGCACGTTCGCGAACATTTGCGGAAGTTCGCGTTCGCCGTTCGCGAAAGGAAAATTTTATGTTCGTGACATCACAATTAGGGGATTGGTATTTTGGCAATTGAATTTCACCCCAGAAAAAAACTATCCTTTGACGGACAGTATTAAACTTAGCCAGCAACAGCTGAAACCCCAGATTTAGGGGATTGGTATTTTCGCAATTGAATTTCACCCCAGAAAAAAATCTATTCTTTTTAGAGATGTCCCGAACTGTTCTCCGGCGAACATAACATGTTCGATTCGCCCCCTATACTTTATCATTGAGCAAACTTTGACCCTGTACCTCACAGTCAGCAGACACATTCCAGCCAATCAGCATACCCTCCCTCCCATACCCTCCCACCTCCTATCAAAAAGCAAGGACAGCATCAATCTTAGATTCATTCTGAAGCTTGCGGATCCGCAACACACCATGGCGGCACTCCCCATAGAGATGCCTATTCTTGTCCACAGGCTGCGGACAAGAATAGGACATGCTCTATCTTTTGCGAAGCCGAGGCCGGATGTTTCGGGGCCGAAACCCGTAAGTTCGGGGCCGCGGCTCCGCAAATGCGGAAGCGGAGAGCACATAGTGTGCTCTCCGCATCACGTCCTGCCCCAGAATTGCGGAGTGGATAGGGACAAAATTTGCGGATGTGTGAATGGGGCCTTAGGTCCGGATGCGTTGCGGGTGCGTTCAGTGAAAACTGTGCGATTTCACAAGCAAAGCTATTCAGATTTGCCTGCGATTGCATGCAGTTGTTCAGTTTTTTCTGCGCGGGTGCAATGCGTTTTGATGTGCTTTTCACGCGCGTGATAAAAAACTGAATGTTTACAAAAAACATCTCCTAGCAACCATCAGTGAAAAACGCAATGCACCCGCACTTGCTTGTAGATGCAATGCATTTTCACGCAGCCCCATTCACTTCTATTGGGCTACGGCTGCGCAAATTACGCAGAATATAGAACATGCTGCGATTTTCACGCAACGCACAAATGATGCGTGAAAAAAAAACGCTCATGTACACAGACCCATTGAAATTAATGGGTCAGTATTCGGTGCGGATGCTATGCATTCACGTCACGCATTGCACCCGCGCGGAAAACTTGCTCGTGTGAAATGGGCCATCTTCTGTAAGGACAGCGTCCTGACAGCACCCCAATAAGCTCTTTTTAGGGCTGGTACATCAGTCTGCTTTTATTTATTTTATATATTGCAGTTGCCTGCCCGTGTGTGAGAGGCCGCAGGCCCATAGACTGTACTGTGTGCACACCACTCATATAGGGTGGCACAGTACCTTGCAGATAAAAAAGTCATTTCATTTTTACCCTTTAATATAATTGCAGTTGCCTGCCAGTGTGTGTCAGGCCCACAGACTGTACTGTGCCCACTGCCCACAACTCATATAGGGTGTCACAGTACATTGCACGGCGCACGCGCAGTGCTCCAAATTGGAAGTAAGAGGACCGACCAAGCTTCTTTTACCATTTCCCTGGTTCCTAAAATCTATTCGCTACACGTCCTACATAGGGGACGTAACAGGGATTAAACTGATAGGAAAAGTTTGACTTAACACACCACTCATTTAGGGTGGCACAGTACATTGCACGGTGCACGTACAGTGCCCCAGATTGGAGGGAAGAGGACCGACCAACCATCTTTTTCCGTTTCCTAAAATCTATTCCATACACCGGCTCCTGATAGGGGACAAAACAGAGATTAAACTGGTAAGAACAGATTTTTTTTATAAAAAAAAAAGAGGACAGCCTCTGCGGAGCTGGGAAATTTTTGGCCATGTTACTGATCGGAAGACCAACCACAGCAGGCGTCCCAGGGGGCTTGTTGTCACCTTTCAGGGACCCTTGGTGTTGTACGTGACTGGGTGGAGGAAGAGACCTTCATTGACGTCAGTGAGGACAAGGAACGGGACATGGCTAGCTTGTAATCCAACCTTGTGCAAATGGGGAGTTTGCGGTTGTGCAAATGGACTGTTTGCGGTTGTTTGCGGTGCGTTAAACGGGAGTTTGGTCTGTCACTGTGAAGCGAGCGTAACCCTTACACTACCTGATCGATATAACATCATACCTGATTGTATACACACACTGGATGTTTTAAAGCATGTTATTCCAAACAATTTAGGAATGTTAGGTGATTTATACCCTTTATGGATTAAAACCCGACTTTGCCATGGATCCCCCTCCAGCATGCCACAGTCCAGGTGTTAGTCCCCTTGAAACAACTTGTCCATCACTATTGTGGCCAGAAAGAGTCCCTGTGGGTTTTAAAGTTTCCCTGCCTATTGTAGTCTATGGCGGTTCGCCGACAAATTTTATGTTTGCGACATCTCTAATCCTTTTTAAGGACAGTATTACACTTGCCCAGCAACAGCTGAAACCACTGATTTAGGGGGTTGGTATTTTGGCAATTGAATTTCACCCCTCAATAAAATATAGCAATTTCTATCCTTAGTTTCAAAGTGTGACAATAAGCACAACCCCTGATGCAGGATATTGCAAAAAAAAGTCTACCATTGAACCCAAAAATGTATGTTAAACTTTATGGCAGCTCAAAACATGTGCTGGTGCACCAGAAAATCACAAAATGCCCACCGATCACCCCAGAAAAAAGCGACAGAAAAACGCTCTGGGCAGCCTAAAAACCAGTGATCTATGAATTAACAGAAGTTGAATGATTCACAGCTGTAGATCAATCACTTCATGGTTTTGCTGAGTCTTCCCTACCTAATCTCGCCCTCAAAGCAGCTGCATCCTATCCCTACACTAATCAGATCACAGTGACGGCCTGGGCTACGTTACTCCAGCCTAAAAAGAGGCTGGGTCACATGTTGCACTTGGCCAATCACAGCCATGCCAATAGTAGGCATGGCTGTGATGGCCTCTTGGGTCAAGTAGTATGACGCTTGTTGATTGGCCTTTCAAAAAGCGCCAATGCACCATGGATATCGCAGAACACCGAACCCGAACTTTTACGTAAATGTTCGGGTCCGTGTCCCGAACACCCCAAAATTCGATATGAACCCAAACTATACAGTTCAGGTTTGCTGATTTCTAATTATATAGTAACACAAAGTGCCAACAACTAAATAGTATGCTATCATATGGAATCTACGTGTCTTTACACACACCCCAATCATTGTAGGCATAATTGTGTTTACATTTTTGAAAGCATAGTCCTTAAAGGGGTTGTCCAAGCTATATTTATTGATGAACTATCCTCAGGCTAAGTCACCAATATCAGATCGGCGGGGGTCCGACACCCAGCACCCTTGCCGATCAGCTGTTTGAAGAGAAGGCGCGCACCTGCCGATCTGATATTGATGACCTATCCTGGGGATAGGTCATCAATAGATATAACTTAGACAACCCCTTTAATATATTAATCATTACGTAAAGCAAAATGACAAAATGGTCACATAATAAATTTGAATAATGCCCTAGCCATAAATGGACATATTTTTTTCCCCAGTCATTTAGTACCACACAACGACCAGGAGCTTCTTCATACTATAGCAACACCAACCACATCATTACAATAGCAACAAAATGATTAGTTACAATTCAAAACTTGAAACTATTTCTTACAAAAATGCAATACATTGAAATGACCATAAATGTATTTTAAAGTGTAACATCATGCTGATTTTTATAACTAGCAATATATAATAAACCCTACATGGGTCATGTATAAAACTACTAGGGCAATTATTTATTTCACTCTATACACTATAGTACTGTAAAGAGAACCTGTCACCATTTTTCTCCTGCCCTAAATTTCAAATTAGCTCCAGTGCATGCCAATGAGTCCTCATATTCAGCAGCTCACAGCTCTCCCGCCCACCTTACTTTGACAGGTTATTTTTCAACTGAATCTGCAGCAGATGGGTGGGGAGAGCCATGAGCTCATAAATATGGGGACTCATTGGCATGTGCTGGAGCTGTTCAATAGAAGACACAATGGCTGGGTCAATTAAAGAAAGGGACCGTGCATTTTGCTAAGGAGATCTTTCACCAGCTTAGAATGCCTTCAGGACACCATAAAACTGTTGACAGATTCCCTTTCACACAAGAAGAAATAATGAAATGTCTGCCTATTACACACTGGATATGTTGAGATTCCCCTTTCTCTAATATCTCTTTCTGCTCTGTTGCCATTGGCTTTATGTGTCCTTCTTGCCCTATTTTACTCCATGATCTCATATGACCAATATACATTTTTAAAAGGAGTATGATGACAGCAAGGCAACCATACCTACTGTAGTGTGATCGTCATGCAGGTTGCATCACAGATAAATTGAAGTTTTAAACTTCCCGGTACCAAGTTCCCAGGAGACATTCCTTTTCTATTCAGTGATATTGGTTCTTTGCACTGAATGTTTCCAAACTCCTCTGCTCACAGCTCTAGAGTCCAATATTAGACCACTAGAACTATGAATGTGTTACCTGTATGACAATTGCAGAATTTATGCTTGCCTTTCTCTTCCCACTATCTACTTTATATAGCCCTCAAAACTGTAAACTCCTTTATACGAAGCTGTCCCAACAGGACACGTTATTTTTACATTATTTATTGAGTTACATTTTGTACATTCATTCTAAAAACATATTTCACAGTTGGGATAACCCATTTAGGTTTATTCTTTCCGATAACGTTATTTTGGACAGTGCCTTGTTATTTCACTGCTTAAAAAAGATCTCAAAATACCGCAACATTTAAAAAGGTTTGAAAGCCTGGAGATATTAGTGACCTATCCTGGGACTAGGCCATTAATATCAGACTGGTGGGGGAACCCGACACCCAGATGCAGTTCCATTCCTGTGTACTGCATCTCAACTTCCAAAAAACCCCATCAACTTTCACAAAACAAAATAGCATGGCCCAGTATAGAAGTACAGATTAGAAAGGATTTTTTTTATTTCTTTTATTTAGCTGCAGGTTGAAGAATATGGTATATCAATACCCAGAGATTGATCTATTTTAAACAAGATTATGTTTCTTCTTTCATTTTTTATTTTCTGCTAATATGTCATCTCATAATGTAGAATATGAATTAGAAATTTAAATTGTAAAATATATCTGTGGCAAATCAATCAAGAAGTAATAAGAATAGTGGACAGCTTTGACCTTTTGATTTGAATGATTTTTTTAAAATATGTTTTAGTGTGCTAGATGTGTTTTACAGAGAAGCAAACAAAAACCAAAAGAGAATAAATCATAAATACATATTTTAAAGAATATTCCCAAATAAAAGCATATTGCTAGGGTATGCTATTTTTTTTTTAATAATAGATGGGGGTCAATTCTGACCTCAGGTACTCCCAAAAAAGGATGAAAGGAAAGGACCACTTGGCTGTCCCCTTCCCAGTCTTTCCCTGCACAGCAGCACTTCCAGACACTCGCTATACAGGAATACTTGAATACAATGTCATTGAAATGTAAGGGGCTAAGCATAGTTCCCTGTACAGCTGGGTGCTTGTGTGCAGGGAAAAATAATTAAGGATTTGTAGGTGTCCCAGCAGCCAATCAGCTAGGGTTTTACTTCTTGCCCTAAGAAGCCATCACAGCCATGCCTACTAATGGCATGGCTGTGATTGGCCAAGTGCAGCATGTGACCCAGCCTCTATTTAAGCTGGAGTAACGTAGCGCCGCACGTCACTCTGCTCTGATTAGTGTAGGGATAGGATGCAGCTGCTGTGAGGGTGAGATTAGGCAGGGAAGATTGAGCAAAACCACTTAATGAAGTGATCTTTGAATCATTCAACTTCTGTTCATTGCTCACTGGTTTTTAGGCTGCCCAAAGCGTTTTTCTGTCACTTTTTTCTGGGGTGATCGGTGACCATTTTGTGATCTTTTGGTGCACCAGCACATGTTTTAAGCTGCCACCAGGTTCAACATACATTTTTGGGTTCAATAGTAGGCTTTTTTTTTTTGCAATATTCTACATCAGGGGTTGTGCTTACTGTCACACCTTGAAACACAGGATAGAAATTGCTATATTTTTTTGAGGGGTGAAATTCAATTGCCAAAATACAAATCCCCTAAATTTGGTGTTCCAGCTGTGGCTGGCTAAGTTTAATACTGTACGTCAAAGGATAGATTTTTTTCTGGGGTGAAATTCAATTGCCAAAATACCAATCCCCTAAACCTGGGGTTCCAGCTGTGGATGGCTAAGTGTAAGACTGTATGTCAAAGGATAGACTTTTTTCTGAGGTGAAATTCAATTGCCAAGATACCAATCCTCTAAATCTGGGGTTCCAGCTGTGGCTGTCCAAGTGTAATACTGTCCGTCAAAGGATAGATTTTTTTCTGTGGTTAAATAAAATCCCTGAAATAGAAATCCTAAACATTTGTGCTTTCCGCTGTTCCTCTACAAGTGTAATTCTGTCCGCAATAGGGTATATTACATTCAGCGTGTCAGAGTCTAAATACAAGTGCTGAAAGCGTAATCCTCTATATTTGCACAAGCTACTGTGCATCTCCAAGTGTATTTCTGTCCGTAAAACGGTATATTACACTCAGGGTCTAAATGCAATGGCTGAAAGCTAAATCCTCTATATTTGCAATATGCTACTGTGCATCTCCAAGTGTAATTCTGTCCGTAAAAGGATACCTTTCAGCCAGGGCTTAAATACTAGGCCTAAAATTGATATTCCCCTAAATCTGTGGTTTCTGCTGTGCCTGTATTAGTGTAAAATGGTACGTAAATAGATAGCTAGGTGCCTGTAAAAAAAAGGCCTTAATTTGAACTCTATTCATTGGGCCACATACGTTTTTCCTAATTGTGGTGAACGGTAACAATGAGGAAAACATCTAATAAGGGATGCGGACATGGTTGGGGTGGTGTTAGTGGATCCTTTGGTGCTGCCACAGCTACACATCCTAGTGAACCAACTACCTCAGGTCCCAGTAGCTGCCAGAATCTACAGCGATATTTGGTTGGGCCTAATGCCATTCTAAGGATGGTAAGGCCTGAGCAAGTACAGGGGCTGGTTGATTGGGTGGCCGACAATGGATCCAGCAGGTTCACATTATCTGCCACCAAGTCTTCTGCAGAAAGTGCACAGGTGGCGCCTGAAAACCAAGCCCATCAGTCTGTTACATGACCTCATGCATATCAGGGAACCTGTCTGAGCCTCAAGTTATGCAGCAGTCTCATATGCTGTTTGAAGACTCTGCTGGCAGGGTTTCCCAAGGGGAATCCACCTAGCCCTTCCCCAGCGGTGGAAGACATAGAATGCACTGATGCACAACCAGTTGTGTTTCCTGATGAGGACATGCACCTTTTCACTGACCTGTCTTCAGAGTGAGTGTAGCGGGGGCTGGAGGAATGTGTTGCTTGAGAGCCCGGCGGTGGGAGGCTGAAGGTAGGGGAGAGCGCTTGTCTGGCTAATGTACAGTAGCAGGGAGACAGGGGGCTGGTGGGCTGGAGCAGGCAGACGATGGGCGTGAGCAGGCTATCCTCTTACACATGCCTGCTCTGACCTTACGTCTTCCCACATGCCTGTGTCCCCTGGTGACTGTGCTGCTCTAAAAAATTATCTGGAATGCAAATTATCTGGAATTAAATTCCCCCCCCAAAAAAAGCCTATCACTGGACATCCCACTCCCACAAATGTGTCAGCAGAAAATGCCCCCCCCCATAATATGGGGGGAATCTGCTGTAACGCACTGTTATGAGGGGATCTGTTGTGACATACTGTTATGGGAGGGAATCTGCTGTGATCCACTGTATGGGGGCAATCTGCTGTGACATACTGTAAGTGTGCCTCAGCAGATTTCCACCATAACAGTGCGCCGCAGCATATCCCCCATAACAGTATGTCACAGCAGATCCCCCCCATAACAGTATGTCACAGCAGATTCCCCCCATAACAGTACGTCACAGCAGATTTCCCCCCCATAACAGTACATCACAGCAGATGCCCCCATAGCAGTGCATCGCAACAGATTCCCCCTCTTAACAGTACGCTACAGCAGATTCCCCCCATAACAGTATCTTGCAGCAGATCCCCCCCCCATAATATTGTGTTAGCAGAAGATCCCCATAACAGGGTGTCATCAGCAGATCTCCCCCATAATATTGTCAGCTGCTGATCCCCCATAACATTGTGTAAGCAGCAGACCCCCCCCCCCATAATGTGTCAACATTATTTTAACACTCCTTTGGTTTAAAATATTTTTTTTGTTAATTTCCTCCTCTAAAACCTAGGTGCGTCTAATGTGCAGGTGCGTCTTATAGGGCGAAAAATACGGTAAGTTCTTTTATTCACCCAAAATGGTTGCAACGGTCACTTTATATTTTCAGTATATTTTGAGGGTGATTATATATATATATATATATATATATATATATATATATACACTTTGGGGGGATTTGTTTTGCTCTCTTTGGCCACCTTCTGTTCATTTAACATTTTTGGCATATTTTTTATTTATTTTTTATAGATTTTATTAAACCCTTTGCAAATTTCAAAGGTTACAGCTGACCCTTGCATTTGTATTTTTTAAATTTCCTTTTAATTCATTTATTGTCTTTTTTCCCAGTAGCTTTTAGCCGTATGGGGCTTAATTTTAGCTGTTTATATTTGTTACCTGCAGGAATAAATGTTGCTGTATAATTTCCCCACATACATTTAAAGTTCTCCCATTTATCTTGTGTATTACTTTGCGCTCTGAGAGGCAACAAAGGCGTTGGAAGCAATGGGGCACTATAAGGGACAGTTCTGAAGGTACTGGGGATATGTTATTACTGGGGCACTATGGAGATTTTGTGTACAGGGGATTATTACTTGATGCACTATAATAATATTTTTTTACTGGGGTTACAATAGGGGATATTATTAATACTGGGGCACTATAATGTCATTTTTACTGGGGGTATTATTGCTGGAGGCAATATAAGGGCATTTCTATTACTAGGGCATATTAGGAGACATTATTTCCAGGGACACTATACAGGCGTTATAACTGGAAGCAGAATGGGGGGTATTATTATTATTATTATTATTATTATTATTATTATTATTATTAGGGACATTTTAGGAAGCATTATTATACTGGGGTCAATTAGGGGACATTATTGTTGCTGGAGGAACTATAGGGGCATTATTATTGCTGAAGTCAATATAGGAGCATTATTACTATTGGGGGCACTACAGGGACCTTTTTATTAATGGAGTCATTTGTGTTGAGAAGCTAATCTAACATGTCTGTGTAGCAAACTCTGCAGAGATGCAGTTGAAATAATTTGTTATGGCAGTCTAGGCTGAATAGAAAAGATGAGGAAAGATAGTGTCTAAATCAGAGGAGACAGTACTGGATGTAAGAGGTATGTGGTGCTGTATTCTCCTGTATGTTTGTTAGTGCTGGCAGGCAGACTGCTGGAGGAGTGTATTGTGTTGCACTAAGGTATTTGGTTATGTTGGGGCAGAAAATTGTGCTGTACTATGTTATTTTATTCTGTTGGGACACTATATTGTGCTGGACTGTGGCATTTGGTACTGCTAGGGCAGTATATTATACTGCCCAGTGAAATTTGATGCTGCTGGAACAGTATATTGTGCTGCATTTTATTTGTTTCTGCTGCAGAACCAGATACCAAAGTTTTGCACAATATGCTGCACCTCGTTATTGCCGGCTACGTTATTGCCGACTACCATCTATGTAGCCCTACCTACTTGAGTTGACCCCACCTACATATGTTGGTCCCATCTTCTGTCAATTTAGGCTCTGATAGTAAGTATTCAGACTTGGTGCCTATGGCACCACAAGTTATAAATACAGCCTTGGCTGCTCCCAGTCTATGCCTTCAATTGCTGCTCTTAACCCAGGGAAAGTGTCCTTTTTTAATGAAATGTATTTGCCCATGCGGGAAGATAATTTATTGTAGTAACTGTTAGCAACTTTTTTTTAAGAACTATGACACTCCCAGCAAGCTCTGTATTGCTTCAAGTTACCAGATCCAACAGAGCATTGCCCCTAAATACAAACTGTCCAATAAAGAGGATCTGCAGCAAGTTGAAGAATTCTTTCCTCTTTGCAGTTGAGGCAGAACCATGATCCTAGTCAACATCAGCGCAGCCTATTATATTTAGTTATAATGCTGAACTTCTATCTCCTCTGTGATGCAAGTGGGTCTACAGATTATGCCAAATATTATTTTGTCGGTGTTTATTTCCCTCTATAATCCCCCTCATAAGGATTCAACATCCTCACATCTTCAACCACAATTGTCTCTTTCACACTAACTTTCATATAATTCCTAGCATATAGACACAAGCCACCACCTTTTCTATCTGCCCTTTCTTTCATAAACAAGACAAAACCCTATGGATTAACAGCCCAATCTTGTAAGGAGTCCAGCCAAGCATCAGCCACACCAACTACATGTGTTCCTTCAGTACAATGGACTCCAGTTCCCCCACTTTGCTTGCTAGGCTTCTGGCATTTGTGAACATATATTTAAAGTTGCTCTTTAATTTTCCACATTCTGTTTCAGAAACGTGAATTCTTGAGATTTTGTGGGCACCTTGGTTTTCATTATTGGTTTGAAAGGGATTCAAAGGAACTGTTAACAAGCTCTGTCTCTGATGCCACCAGATGTAAGTCAGCTATCCTATATCTGGTGGCATTAGAGACAGAGTTTGTTAACAGCTCATTTGCATCCCTTTCTTCCCAGAATTCCTGAGAAGCATGTATGGCCTATAAGTCTCCTCAAGCCAATTAAGGCACTTTCTCCCCAAGGAAAGATAAGTCCCCCCAAATATTGTTGGTTTGTAACATAATGTGACCATCAGCTCTGTTTTTCCTTTGTGTACCGATGCATCTCAATAAATTAGAATATCATCAAAAGGTTAATTTATTTCAGTAATTAAATTCAAAACATTAAACTGATATATTATATAGACTCCTTACACATAGAGTGAGCTATTAATTTTTATTTATTTATGTTAATATTAATTATGGCGCACAGCTAAGGAAAACCCCAAACTTAGTATCTCAGAAAATTAGACCATTATATAAGACCAATTAAAAAATGATTTTTAATACAGAATTGTTGGCCTACTGAGAAGTATGTACATGAATGTGCATGAATCACAGTATCAATCCGGTGTGGCATGGAGGTGATCAGCCTGTGGCGCTGCTGAGGTGTTATGGAAGCCCAAGTTACTTTGATGGTGGCCTTCAGCTAGTCTGCATTGTTGGGTCTGGTGTGTCTCATCTTTCTCTTGATAATACCCAATAGGTCCTCTATGGTGTTTTGATAAGACGAGTTTGCTGGCCAATCAAGCATAGCGATACCTTGGTTACTAAACTGGATATTCACACTTTTTGCCATGTGGACAGGTGCCAAATCCTGCTGGAAAAAGAAATAAGCATCTTCATAAGAGGGAAGCAGAGGGAAGCATAACGTGCTCTAAAATATTCTAGTAGATGGGACTGACTTTGGACTTGAAATAACACAGTGGCCCAATACCAACAGATGACATGGCTCCCCAAACCATCACTGACAGCAAAAATGTCACACTGGACCTCAAGCAACCTGGAATGTGTGCCTCTTCACTCATCTTCTAGACTCTAGGACCTTAAATTCCAAATCAAATGCAAAATGTTATCTAAAAATTTAAGACCACTTAGCAACAGTCCAGTCCCTTTTATCCTTAGCCCAGGTAAGATGCTTCTGACTTTGTCTCTGGGTGGCTTGACAAAAGGAATGCAATAGATGTAGCCCATGTCCTGGATGTGTCTTTATGTGGTAGCTCTTTGAGCACTGACTCAGGCCTCAGTCCACTCCTTGTGAATGTCCCCCAAATTATTGAATTGCCTTTTCTTGACAATCATTTCAAGGTTATGATTATTCAGCCTAAGTACACTACAGCAAGAGAAAACAAAAGGTGCTTCCCTTGGCTCTCTCACTCTGTGTCAACTCGTTCAATTGTGAAAGCGCTAGAATTTGTTGCACACATTACTTGTGATGTGTACTGTGACTAGACAGATGCCAGTGAACTCAGCCCTCCTGTTCTGTCTTCATACACCTTCACACAGTGTGCAGTCTGACATTAAGCATAAACCATTCTTGTCTTCCAAATAAGAGGACTGTTCTTTGTAGTCTAACTTGTTTATTGGTAAAACAGGATTGTTTGATTGGCAAAACAGGATTGTTTGGTAAAACTACAAGAATAAAAATAGCATATTAGTATAAAGTATAGATAGCATGTATTATAACATTACATTAACACTGAAGCACCTGGTAAAATGGCTACCTGTACATAAGATTGCATGGGTAATTAACAGTAATAACAGCTCCCTGAGTAACAATTACAACTAGCTGAACAGCTCTGCATAACAAATTATCCCTGAAACAAAGGTAGATCTCTCACCATATATGGTTTTACAAGGATGGTAGAGTTTGAAAAGGAGATATGCAAAAGGACAGCTCTGCTGATGTGTCCTGGAGACTGGAGGCTTCTCTCTCCCATGATGCTTTGCACTCCCACAATGCAGTGTACCACCCACAATGCGGTAGTATTGTAACAGGAAAAACAAAGTGTAATACAACTTAACACCTCTAGATGGTGCTATAACCACACTAGCCACTTGATAAATACCAAGACTCTGGCAGAAAGAACTAGAATCATTTTCTAACCCTGCTGGGCAGAACACTCCCTGTCTGGCATCAACAGATGCCACCACTAGATCCCTCAGATGAAAACAACAAAACAAGCTCCGCTACTGGCCTGAAAAATAGCTTACACTCACCAAGCTTCCAATCCTTGACCTCGGCCTTGCGTACATTCCCATCCTTGCTTGGGAATGTTTTGGTGATGAGGCCCAGTGGCCACTCATTCCCTTGCGATTGGCTGTTTTTCATGAGCACGACATCCCCAGTTCTGATGTTCAGCTTGTTAGTTTGCCACTTCCTTCTTGACTGTAAGGAAGAGATATACTGCTTCCTCCATCTGTCCCAGAAGGCATTAGAAAGACTTTGCACCTGCCTTAATTGTCATCTATAGAGTTCTTTGTCATTAAATTCTCCAAGAGGAGCAACCGAGGTGCTGGTCTTCTGTGTGAGCAACATGGCAGGGGTGAGGATAGTCAAATATTCCTGGTCAATGGAAAGGGTAGTCAACGGTCTTGCATTAATAATGGCTGAGACTTCCGCCCAGAATGTGGTCAAACTTTCGCGTGTGAGTCTCGTACTCCCCACTTGCAAGAAAATTGAATCCAAGATTTTCCTTGCTATCCCTATCATCCTTTCCCAGACGCTGCCAATGTGAGAAGAATGAGGCAGATTAAAGGTCCAGGTGCATCCTTGCTTATTTAAGTATCTTTTCACTTTGGCAGTGTCCAAGTTTGAAGGAATTTGAAGTTCTCCCACTGCCCCAACATAATCCATGCCTCTGTCCGAACAAATATGCTTCACAGCCCCTCTAATGGCAATTTACCATCAAAGTGCGTTTATGAAGCTTGAAGTATCCATGGATTTGCTCACTTCAATATGGATAGCTCTGCTGGACATGCAAGTAAACATGACCGCCGGAGTCCGGAAGGGACTAAAACGTTGGTGAGGACCTATTGTGAGTTGCTGGTGTAAACATCTTAAAATATTTAATCAATCATACTACAAAATGAGTGCATCCTAACTTATTAAAGAAAACACATGCATGGCATATTGAGGCATTCCAATTTATCTCCTATTGATTCTTCCTGGCTTTTTAAAAGGACCCTTTACACGGGCCGAAAATCTTAAAGATAATTGCTAACGAGCATTTATTGGAACACTCATTAGTGATTATCTGGAGGCGTAACTTTACTACTGATTACCCGATAACGCAATCGTTTGTGTGGACACAAAAATCATTGTTTGCGGCAGCTGATCGTGCTGTGTAAACACAATCTCCTTCCAGCAAACAACGAGTCCTGCCACTTTACAAATCACTAGTCAGACCACACATGGAGTACTGTGTACAGGTCTGGGCTCCTGTGAACAAGTAAGACATTGCAGAGCTGGAGAGGGTACAGAGGAGAGCAACTAAAGTATTAATTGTAATGGGTAGACTACAGTACCCAGAAAGATTATCAAAATTAGGGTTTACAAAAAAGACAACTGAGGGGAGATCTAATAACTATTTATAAATATATCAGGGGCCAGTACAGAGATCTCTCTCATCTTCTATTCATCCCCAGGACTGTGACTGTGACAAGGGGACATACTCTGTGTCTGGAGAAAAGAAGGTTTGTACACAAACATAGAAAAGGATTCTTTACGGTAAGAGCAGTGAGACTATTGAACACTCTGTCTGAGGAGGTGTTGGGTGATGGTAAATTCACTAAAAGAGTTCTAGAGGGGCCTGGATTTCTGGAGTGTAATAATGTTACAGGTTATAGCTAGTAGAGATGGGTTGTTGATCCAGTGAGTTATTCTGATTGCCTGATTGGAGTCGGGAAGGAATTTTTTCCCCTAAAGTGAGGAAAATTGGCTTCTACCTCACAGGGGTTTTTGCCTTACTCTGGATCAACTTGCAGGATAACAGGCTGAACTGGATAGACAGATGTCTTTTTTAGCCTTATAAACTATGTTACTAGTATAGGAAAGAGTGATTGACTTAGCGATTGCTCCTCCCCATACTCTGGAAGAGATCACTGCATGTAAATGCAGCTGTCTCCTCCACCAGCGAGCAGCAGTTGGTTATTGTCGAGAAGGAACTCTTCCTTCCCAATAATCTGCTGCTCTGTCATCCCATGTAAAGGTAACTTAGGGAGTAGTGTTGAGCGAACAGTTCGAGAATAGTTCGGGTTCGTACCGAATTTTGGGGTGTCCGGGACCCGGACCCGAACCCGGACATTTTCAAAAAAGTTCGGGTTCGGGTTCGGTGTTCGTCGATTACTTCCTGCTTTCTGAAGGGCTGCACAGCAGCCAATCAGCTAGCGTTTTACTTCTTGCCCTAAGAGCCCATCACAGCCATGCCTACTAATGGCATGGCTGTGATTGGCCAAGTGCAGCATGTGACCCAGCCTCTATTTAAGCTGGAGTCACGTAGCGCCGCACGTCACACTGCTCTGATTAGTGTAGGGAGAGGACGCAGCTTCTGTCAGGGCGAGATTAGGCAGGTTAAAGTCAGCAACAGCACCTAATGAACGGATCAATTTACAGCTGAGAATCATTGAACTTCTACTAGTTACTTGCTCGCTGGTTTTTAGGCTGCACAGAGCGTTTTTCTGTCACTTATTTTCTGGGTTGATCGGCGGCCATTTTGTGACTTGTATTGCGCCAGAAGAAGCTGCCACCAAGTCCATCAATCCATCAATACTATTTTTTTTTTTTTTGCTATATCCTACATCAGGGGCTTGGCTGTGCTAATTGTCACCCCTAGAAACTCAGGAAAGAAATTTCTATATTTTATTAAGGGGTTAAATACAATTGCCCAAATACCAATCCCCTAAATCTGGTGTTCCAGCTTTGGTTAGACAAGTATAATACTGTCTGCTGTCTGGCAAAGGATAAATTATTTTCTGGGGTTAAATTCAATTGCCAAAATAGCAATACCATAAATCAGTGGTTTCAGCTGTGGCTGGCAAAATAGAATAGTGTCCGAGGTAACGCACACACGTACAGACGCACGTACATCGATTCTTGAATAGTTGTATTATCGCGATAATAAAACTAACAGTGTAAAGTTGACTGTATTGCTCTAAGTTATATTCGCGTACGAATGTAACTTCTATTACAGCACACCAATACTAAAACTGACTAAGAGACAGCTTTAAGTTCTATTCGAACGCGATTGCAACTTTGGAACTTAAAGTGGTGTACGATTTTAAAAGTTGAGTACTAAAAGTTGGAATCGCAATGCGATTCTTATGTATTTAGCTTAATCGCATTGCGATTAGAACTTTGAGCTACCGATCACCATGGGAACGCCTCCTTCAGTAGAATGTACTAGTCGGATGTGAGAATTAAGTTGAAATCGCAATGCGATTATTATATATCTGCTTAATCGCATTGCCGTTTCAACTTAGCATTGCTAAATAATTCCATCCATATTCGTTAACTTACTGACTCAGTAAGTTAACGATATGGATGGAATTATTTAGCAATGCTAAGTTGAAATCGCAATGCGATTAAGCAAATATATAACAATCGCATTGCGATTTCAACTTAATTCTCAGATCCGACAGTACATTCTACTGGAGGAGGCGTTCCCATGGTGATCGTTAGCTCAAAGTTGTAATCGCAATGCGTTTACTGCGGTATATTATCCCTCTGGGTGTCTTTTACAGCCTTTTTAGTACCCAAAAGTTCGGGTCCCCATTGACTTCTATGGGGTTCGGGTTCGGGATGAAGTTCGGGTTGAGTTCGGATCACGAACCCGGACATTTTCCGGAAGTTCGGCCGAACCTCTCGAACCCGAACATCCAGGTGTTCGCTCATCTCTATTAGGGAGACCACATGGTAGGTTGTTGAAAATAATTCTACAGTGGGAAAGGCAAAAAAAAGTCAACATTAGGCACTATCACTTCAGGAGTCTCTCATATTTCCGTGTAGCAACTCGTCCAGATATTTGTAAAATCTCTGATGACTGGACTGAGATATGTGACTTACCACCAATATCACTTCAGAACCCATCAATATCTCTTCAGAGACTACCACTTTAATACAAAAACATTGGGAGTTTTTCATAATTTGCTTCTGAAAATATTATATTATTGGAGCACAAATCTGATATTGTTACAATAAGTACAGCTAATATTATTTTCTGGTTATGCAGCATTATTTTAAAACTTTTTGAAGGCTTTCCCACTGAATATTTTGTATATACAATATGAAGCATACAAGTATTATGAATTCTGGTTAAGGAAAATAAGCCAAGACCTCTTTAGCTAATACGACTTCTGACAAATAGTCTTACAGCAATAATAGCAGTGTTGTGGGACTGAAATAATGCAGCACATATATCATAAGAGATGAGGTGCACACAAGATGTTCAAGGACCTGATGTCTTTATTTATGGAAAGCACAGGTGTGTTTCAGTCTACGTGCTTTAAAACATAGCTATTTTCCACAAACATCAGTTATTAAAGCAGCTCCAACTGATTGATGAATAGCTCTCCATTTCTCTCACTTCCCTGGCTTTCTACTACTTGTGATGCAGGAATGAGATATAAATATATTATAGAAACATGCTTTGCATATATATTGTACACAGGTCAATTTTAACTCCAGGAAATCTGAAAATAGTTGAATGAACCCTATTGTGTTGGGGAGAATTAAAAATTAAAGGGGTTAATTTTTGCCCAGGCCCCTCGTATAAGTTATACTTACCATGCTACCCCGCACCCTGATCGCTTCTGATCCCCACACAGCCACCGTTGCATCACCCTGATGCTCGGATCTAAACGTCCAGTGTTCGAGGGAGCAGACAATAGCAGGCTGTGACGGGGATGAGCCTCCCTAGCATCACAGGTGACGCTAGGGAGGCTTGTCTCTGTAGCAGATTGCTATTGGCTGCCCCCCCCCCCCCCGTCGCCTGAAATTTTGATGCGCACAACGGATTAACCCCTTTAATTTTCCCATTGACCTATGGTATATGAAGTTTACCTGGGCAAACTCCCTTGAATACCTCCATGATGCCTTCCACATCCCAAACTCAGACTTTTATAAATATCTTTCCACCTTCCCCCTACAGATCAGAGCTAAAAAAAAGATATTTGATCTGTGGTCCAAACCTACCATCTTTCCAACTCCCCTCCGCCCTGTGTACATCATGCTAAACAACAAAGACAAATTTGTCAAATCTACTCCCTTCCTCACATGGGAAAGAGAACTGAGCACCACATTCTCAACAACTTACATATATAGCTTCTTCGGCCTGATCCTTGGCTCGACATATACTTGCTGCCCTTATGATGAACAGTTATTTTGTTGTCTCCTTATGTATGTTATTGTTTCTCTTGTTTCGTTTTTATTATATGCAATTATCTATACTATTTTATGACATCTACCGTATGTCTGTACACTGCTTGATGTCTGAAAACTAATAAAAACGTATTGATTTAAAGTCTAGCTGGGCAATAGAAAAAAAAAGCAATTCAGACTTTCTCTACAGGCAAAAAGGGGGAAGATTTAGAAGCTCTTTAATGCCACTTTCATGGGGTATGATGTACGATAATTTACAGTAAGTCAGAAACTGGCATAAACTATAGCTCAAATCTATGCCAGTCCCTAGTTAATGTACATTTGAGTTTCTGGTGCATGGAGGGCCAGAAATGCACCTACGTAATTTATTAAAAAAAGACCTGTAAATTCTACTGACAAATCTGTTTTATTAAGATGTGCCTTTATTATTCGTGCTACAAATTGTGAATGAATTGCCTAGAGTTTGCAATGAAGATTGAACTGGTAACACCTATCTGGACCTTTATTGTAGACTGGTAGCCATTAATTAATAGATAGTGTTCAGCAAATTGAGCTTTGGATCAGGGATCCAAAGTCGATTCAATTACCTTGTTTGGTTTTAATGCTGTCTCTGTACAGCATTATAATGTATTGTCTTCGTGTAAGTAAACTTAGTTTCACTCTAGATTGCCTTTGTGTAAGTGAAATTTGTTTCACTCTATGTCGTATGAGACTTTGGTGAATAAATTCAATAATCACATCTGCGTCTTTAAAAACATTTTAAATCAGTAATCCGAAGTGGGGTTTGGTCTCGGCAGGTACCACTATTAATAACGTCAGTGGAAATAATAAAGAAAGGGCACACAATAGAGTGACAACAATTCTGAAGCATCTATTTTTATGCAGAGAATATAATGCGTTTCTAAGAGATTACAGGAGAGATCACAAATCCTCGTTAACCCTTTCTACCCCAGGCCAGTTTTCGCCCTTTTGGCCATTTTTTGCAAATCTGACATGTGTCACTTTATCTGGCAATAACTTTGGAACACTTTAATTTATCCAAGCCATTCTGAGATTGTTTTCTAATAACACATTGTACTTTATAAATTTGAGTCAATATATTTCACCTTTATTTATGAAAAAATCACAAATTTACCCGAAATTTAGAAAAATTTTCAATTTTAAAAGTTTCAATTTCTCTGCTTTTAAAACAGAAAGTCATACCTCATAAAATATTTATTACTTTACATTCCCCATATGTCTACTTTATGTTGGCATCATTTTGTAAATTACAATTAATTTTTTTCGGACATAGAATTTTAGAAACAATTCTTACATTTTTTAAGACAATTTCCAAAACCCACTTTTTAAGAACCAGTTCAGGTCTGAAGTCACTTTGTGGGGCTTACATAGTGGAAACCCCACATAAATCACCCCATTATAGAAACTACGCCCCTTGAGTTACTCAAAACAGATTTTGCTAACTTTGTTAACCCTTTAGGTGTTTCACAAGAATTAAAGGAAAATGGAGATGAGATTTCTAAATTTTACTTTTTTGGCTGATTTTCAATTTTAATCCATTTTTTTTCTTTAACACATTGAGGGTTAAGAGTCAAACAAAACTCAATATTTATTACCCTGATTCAAAGGTTTATAGAAACCACATGTGGTTGTAAACTGATGTAAGGGAACATTGCAGGGCAGAAGAAAAGAAGTGCCATATGGTTTTTTGGAAGGCAGATTTTGCTGGACTGGTTTTTAGATGACATGTACCATTTGAAGCCCCCCAGATGCACCTTACAGTAGAAACTCCCAAAAAGTGACCCCATTTTGGAAACAAGGGACAAGGTGCCAGTTTTATTGGTACTATTTTGGGGTACGTATAATTTTTAATTGCTCTATATAACATTTTTTGTGAGGCAAGGTAACCAAAAAATTGCTGTTTTGGCACTTTTTTTTGTTTTTTTATTTTTTACAACATTCATCATTCATCATTCATTATTACACTTTATGGTGCAAGATGACCAAAAAATTGGTAATTTTGGCAAAGTTTTTATTTACAGTTGTGTTCAAAATTATTCAACCCCCACTGAAATTGAGTGTTTTGGTCAGTTTGACATTGATTTTGATCATTTCAGTCATCTTGTTTACAATTAAATCAAAGAGGCATTTGTAAGTCAGACAAATATAACATAACATTTATAATGAAATAACCACAAATGTATTTTCTGTGCTCACATCATTATCAGTTTTATTCAACCCCCAAGTGACATTCAATCTTAGTACTTAGTACAACATCCTTTTCCAGTTATAACAGCTTTTAAACGTGAAGCATAGCTTGAGTCAAGTGTCTTGCAGCGATCTACGGGTATCTTCGCCCATTCTTCATGGGCAAAAGCCTCCAGTTCAGTCACATTCTTAGGCTTGCATGCTGCAACTGCTTTCTTTAAGTCCCACCAGAGGTTCTTAATTGGATTTAAGTCTGGTGACTGCGATGGCCACTTCAAAATGTTCCAGCCTTTAATCTTAAACCATGCTCTAGTGGACTTGGAGGTATGCTTGGGATCATTGTCCTGTTGAAAGGTCCAACGTCTCCCAAGCCTCAGGTTTGTGACGGACTGCATCACATTTTCATCCAATATCTCCTGGTACTGAAGAGAATTCATGGTACCTTGCACACGCTGAAGCTTCCCTGTACCTCTAGAAACAAAACAGCCCCAAAGCATGATTGACCCCCCGCCATGCTTCACAGTAGGCAAGGTGTTCTTTTCATCATAGGCCTTGTTCTTCCTCCTCCAAACATAGCGTTGATCCATGGGCCCAAACAGTTCTAATTTTGTTTCATCAGTCCACAGAAAACTATCCCAAAACTTTTGTGGTTTGTCCACATGACTTTTGGCATACTGCAGTCGACTCTTCTTATTCTTTGGAGACAGCAAGGGGGTGTGCCTGGGAGTTCTGGCATGGAGGCCTTCATTACGCACTGTGCGCCTTATTGTCTGAGCTGAAACTTTAGTACCCGCATCTGACTAATCTTTTTTCAGTTCCTCAGCAGTCACACGGGGACTTTTCTCCACTTTGCACTTCAGGTAGCGCACAGCAGTTGAAGTCAGCATCTTCTTTCTGCCACGACCAGGTTGCGTTTCAACAGTGCCCTTTGCCTTGAATTTGCGAATGATGCTTCCTATGGTGTCTCTTGGTATGTTTAACATCTTTGCAATCTTCTTATAGCCATTGCCCTTCCTGTGAAGAGAAATCACCTCTTCTCTTGTCTTCCTGGACCATTCTTTTGACTTCACCATGTTTGTAAACACACCAGTAAATGTCTAGAAGGAGCTGAGTATCACAGTCATTTTAAATCTGCCTAATTGGTGCTTATTATGCTTGATTGCTGCTCCTTGACATCCACAGGTGTTTTCAATACCTGAGCCAAAACACTTGAATAAACCTCTGTTCTTAAGAGTGGTAGTCTTTTGCCCCTTTTAGGCCCCTTTCACACGGGCGAGTTTTCCGCGCGGGTGCAATGCGTGAGGAGGACGCATTGCACCCGCACTGAATCCTGACCCATTCATTTCAATGGATCTGTGTACATGAGCGTTTTTTTTCACGCATCACTTGTGCGTTGCGTGAAAATCGCAGCATGTTCTATATTCTGCGTTTTTCACGCAGCCCTAGCCCCATAGAAGTGAATGGGGCTGCATGAAAAACGCATTGCATCCGCAAGCAAGTGCGGGTGCGTTGCGTTTTTCACTGATGGTTGCTAGGAGATGTTGTTTGTAAACCTTCAGTTTTTTATCACGCGCGTGAAAAACGCATCAAAACGCATTGCACCCGCGCGGAAAAAACTGAACAACTGAACGCAATCGCAGGCAAAACTGAATGGCTTTGCCTGTGAAATCGCACATTTTTCACTGAACGCATCCGCAACGCATCCGGACCTAATCCGGACACGCTCGTGTGAAAGAGGCCTTTAAGGGGTTGAATAATTGTGTCAATGAAGAAATCACAAAAAAAACATTTAATACTGTATTACAAAAACAATTTATGTCATTTTAGTTACATTTGTTTCTTTAAAAAGTCCTTGTAAGATTTCATTCTGAACACAATTACAAATGTACACTAAATTCCCTAAAACCCTTTACAGCATTGGGACAGCATTGGGGGTTGAATAATTTTGAACACAACTGTATTTATTTTTACAGCATTGACCTGATGGGTTAAGTCATGTAATATTTTTATAGAGTAGATTGTTATGGACGTGGCAATACCTAATATGTATACTTTTTCTTACTTATTTAAGTTTTACACAATAATAGCATTTTTTAAAACAAAAAAAATATGTTTTAGTGTCTCCATAGTCTGAGAGTCATAGCTTTTTTATTTTTCTTATGTAGGGTCTCATTTTTTGCAGGATCAGGTGACCGTTTAATTGGTACCATTTTGTGGGACATACGCCTTTTTGATCGCTTGGTGTTGTACTTTTTGTGATGTAAGGTGACAAAAAGGGCATTTTTGACACACTTTTTATTTGTATTTTTATATGTTTTATATCGGACAGGGTAGATCATGTGATATATTTATAGAGCTGGTTGTTATGGACTCGGCAATACCTAATATGTGTGTTTTACTTTTTCTTTTTTTCTTATAAAATCTGGGGAAAGGGGCATTTTTTTCTTTTTTTACTTGAAACTTTATTTTTTTATTAAAAACACTTTTTTTACTTTTTTTAAAACTTTATTTCTGTCCCACTCTGGGACTTCAACTTTTGGGGATCTGATCCCCTCTGCAATGCATTACAATACATCTGTATTGTCATGCATTGCCTATTAGTGTATCACAGAGTGTAATACACTAACAGGTTGCCTATTAGACCCAGCCTTAGGCTGGATCTCCTGGGCACCCATAGAAGGCAGGTCCTGATGCCATGCAAGGCTTGGGGCAACCTCTGCATGGCATCGGGCTGCCTTGTCACCCATCTGGTCCCCGCCACATTAGCGTGGGGACCCGATGGTCTCCCTCACCCACAGCAAACCCCTTCTATGTCGTGGTCAGCTTTTACATTGATGCCGGTGGATACAGCAGGGGCCCAGCTATCAGTGACTGCCTGGCCCCTGCAGTGATTGGGCCCACACCGCTAAGGTGCCTGCCCGATTACCATGACATACTATTATGTCAAGATGCGGGAAGTCACTGACTTCCATGACGTAATAGTACATCATATGTCAGGAAGGGGTTAAATTGCAAATTAGGCACATCCCACTCATGCAGGAGATCAAGACTGGCATAAGAAATACCAATCTTTATAAATCTCACCAAAAGCTTTCAGTGTATGCTCTAAACTAGTGATGAGCGAATCGAAGTCCACAATTCATTTGCTCGCAACGGGCCGGCTGCTGCCATCTTCCTTGAAGATCTCGGGCAAAATCCTATGCGTGGTGACTTATGAGGTCATCTTGGGCCACGCTAGATTTCACTCCAAGCATGATAGCGGTAGGCAACCCCTCGTGAGCAAATGGAAGTATTCTTTTATTTCATATATATATATATATATATTTTTATACTCTGTTATTTCTATCAAATGCCTTGATCATATATGAACACGGCATCTGAGAGGTACAATGATGGGGGGCGGCGCAATCGCTGGTTCCCTGTTATTGCACCCACTACTTACAAAGAAATGTTCTTTGTGACAAAGTAATTTGTCACAAAACTGATTTTTTTAAAAAATTCCGCAAAGTAGCTGAATTTAATTTTTAAATACTTCGCTCATCACTACTCTAAACACATCTTCATCAGTCTATGCTGCTATCTTCCAAACAATGGCAAATGTTATCCATAGGTTCCCCTGTAAGGTGCAGAGGAGTAGACTCATTTGAGCTGGAACTGACACTTTCTGTACTGTAGAGGATGCTGTGACAGATTTTCACCACCTATAGTTATTCCCCTGAAATAAATTATTGCCTAGGTAAAAATTGCAAAAGAGACTTAACATAACCAATAGGTTCTAATCTTATTGCATCTTTTGGTAGTATATGTAAAATGTACATGTTCCTCTTTCCAGTAGTTTGTAGTTTCTATTTCCCTGCTGGGTTTAAAACTGTAAGATGCAGATGGATTGAAGACAATCAAACTTAGACTTTACTGTAGGGGATGTGTCAGAGTTAAATTGTGACACCTGTAAAAGGCTAGATGTAACTTGTTCATACTGTACATTTACAACAGTCTTTACATAGTTTATAACCAAAATCAGGATAGTGTAATACTGTACATTAGCAAAAAATTACAATCATCCGTAATTAAGCTGAAGACAATTTCAGAGCAATGTCATGCTCAGCCTCTGAAAACACCAGGTTTCTGAAGATGTCTCTCCTTGGGAAAAGACTTGCCTGAGTTCTTCAGCACTTATGTGGATTTATATTGGAGGGCACTTTTAAGTTTTGCTTTCTGCCAGATGGTAGATGGTATCTACAGTAGAATATTCTGACACTCTGCTGCCACTACCTGCTATGGGACAATGAGGATGTAATATCTCCTCTTATAGTTTCAATTCTCCCTTCTGACCTCCTGAAATATTGCAGTTCTCAAGCTGGTCACTGGGCCATAATGTCCCCAGTTTGTCAACCCTGCAGATTGTTGTCAGACCTGCCAACAGTCTAGTCTGTGTAGCAAGTCTAGACCCTCTATTTATGGCAGATGTTGATGGAAAGATGGATCAGGCATGTTGGTTTTAATAATACCCAATTCTTTTTGCTGAAGGTAATAAGTCAAAGGTGTCTGTCAATGGCTTACTCAACTCTCTTTGTCAACACATGTTGGCTCAGGATATGAAAGCATGGGGGATGGGTTGGTTTGCAATTTGGCCCAAAACTATTGCATGTGTATGTATGGTTTTACAATAGAGTTACACTTAGGCCCCTTTAACACGGGCGAATTTTCCGCGCGGGTGCAATGCGTGAGGAGGACGCATTGCACCCGCACTGAATCCGGACCCATTCATTTCTATGGGGCTGTGCACATGAGCGGTGATTTTCACGCATCACTTCTGCGTTGCGTGAAAATCGCAGCATGTTCTATATTCTGCGTTTTTCATGCAACGCAGGCCCCATAGAAGTGAATGGGGCTGCGGGAAAATCGCAAGCATCCGCAAGCAAGTGCGGATGCGTTGCGATTTTCCCGCATTGTTGCTTAGCAACGGGACCCGATCTCTATTATTTTCCCCTATAACATGGTTATAAGGGGAAATAATAGCATTCTTAATAAAGAGTGCATTGTAAAATGAAGTGGAGGGGGTTAAAAATAATAAAAGTTAACTTACCTTAGCCACTTGATCGCATAGTTGCGATCTGTCCTCTCTTTCCCTGCAGCATCTAAGATCTAAAGGACCTGTGATGACGTCACATCACATGGTCCAATCACATGGTCCATCACCATGGTAAGATGGACCATGTGATTGGACCATGTGATGTGACGTCATCACAGATCCTGTAGATCTTAGATGCTGCAGGGAAAGAGGGGAGAGATCGCGACTATGCGATCAAGTGGCTAAGGTAAGTTAACTTTTATTATTTTTAACCCCCTCCACTTCATTTTACAATACATTCTTTATTAAGAATGCTATTATTTCCCCTTATAACCATGTTATAAGGGGAAATAAACAATTCTCCAGAAGACCCGAAACTGGACTTCAGTGATGAAGTCCGGCTTCGGGTTGGGTACCAAACATAGCGTTTTTTCTCACACGCGTGCAAAACGCATTACAAACGTTTGCACCCGCGCGGGAAAAACGCGCATATTCCCGCAACGCACTCGCCTCTTAACCGGGCGTCAAACATGACGCCCATGTGAAAGAGGCCTTACTGTTCTGTATAGATTACTTCACAGTAGTCATCTTATTATGATCACAGCAAAGATTACATTGAAAGATGACCCCTCTCTACAAAGCTGTAGGCTGATAAGAAAATCAGGAATTAAGATAACCATGATCTTTTGTTTTAATTTAATTTCAATGTGTACAGTAAAAAAATTTAAAAGTTGCCAATGAGAAATAACCTATTAAATTTGTTTGGCTGCAAAGAGATGATAATAATAAATAATTGGTTGGAATAACACCCTCCAAGGCTGAAGAACCCTACAGTCAAAACATATTTTAATGATTGAGTGATCTGACTTCTGTCAATTATATACCATTACCAATGGCAACAGCACATGTCTAGGTAGGGTGCTTTCAGTGGGTGCCCATCTTCTGTGCCTTTCCACCTAGGGGCACAGCCATATTATCTACTGTATAATAACTGTGCCATGTGGTTGTTATAATAATACAAGATGTACATTTTTCAGCCGGATTAATGAATTCACACACTGAATTGCATCTGTGGAGTGTTGTCTTATATTGAACTATACTAACATCTTATAATATTATAAAGAGTAACAAATTCTGGAGACTGTGGGCGAGTATAACAATACTGTGGCAAGTGCCTACTTACCATGTTCAAAGGTTCCAGCTCCTAGGTAGCATCTTGTCTGCTGTCAGATGTGACAGGTGTATTATACTATGCACTGGAGCTCCATCAAGTAGCTGATAAATGACACTGTATTTGTAGTAAAGGATGGAGTTGTAGGATATGAAATGGTCACCATCCAAATAGACAATAATAGACATTTATCAAGACTGGCATACCCATACGCCAGTTTTGATCTCCCTGCCCTGGCTTGAGATGCACCTAATTTACTAAATGGCACATCTCTACCCTACCATGCTCTAGAAATTGAAGTCTATGCCAGCTTGCTGCTAGCAGTTGTAACTTACGCAACGGACATTGCAAAATAGTACCCGTGCACATTCTTAAGCCTCGTGCACACATTTTTTTTGGTCCGCAGATGTGGCTCGCATGCGGACCAATTCACTTTAACGGGGCCGTAAAAGCTGTCTTACTTTTAGAACTAGCAGACGATTTGAGTTTGAAGTTATGAGTAGACCTGCACCTCTTCATAAAAACGTCTAAAACGCCGGTCTTAACAAATGTGTGTTGCTAAAAGCTTTTAATTGTAGAATATTGGTTATGGAGAAAGCAGGCACAGTGCAGGAACAGTGCAGGGAGATCATAGGGAGAGTTTTTATATACTGTAAGAAGAGCATATGGAGACTGCAGGGACAGTGTAAGGACTGTAATCTGAAGCTGATTGGATCCATAGGAGACAGCACAGTTTGCATCACTCCCTGTACAGAAAACAGAGCTATCTAATTCAACAGCGTCCTCCTTGTAGATAAGCAATACTATTAAGCCCTGATTCTCAAATTGGGGTGAAGAAGCTGTCTAATTTTACTGTTATTGGGATGTCCACTTTGTTTAATAGATAAGCAATTCTATTAGGCTTTGATTCTCAAATTAGGGTGAATATGCTGTCTACTTCTACTGTTATTGGGGTGTCCACATTGTTTAATAGATATAACAGCAGTTGCGGATCACTGATATTGGCCTACTCACCACTGCAGTTCCAGGCTATGTGCTCCCTGGCCACCTCCGTCATTGCCCATGTCCAGCTGCATTTTAGGTCAGGTAGCAGTGGTGATACAAACAAGAATTTTGACACTGCGTGTTCCACACTAAAGCAGCGGCACTCTTTAAGGGAATAGGTTCAGTCCCCTTCCAAAACAGACATTTAAATAGTTAGGACCGCTCTGAGAACTAGCAGTACATTACGGTGATCCAAGTAAGATATAGAGGAGCCGCAGCTGACCAGGGTGAAATACGATGCTGGCGCGCTGATCACCTTGTCATTCGCACACGCCCAGCTCTCTGGTACACCTTGGAACAATACACTGCAGATGGACTGATCCTCCTGGTATACACACCAACCAAATCCTCATCCCAGGCACGCACAGCCTTCAGGAAAAAAATAGGAACAAAATGGTGCAATACCTCCGGTAATTGTAAAATACACGCTTAAGGACGAAGGGCGTACATGTACGCCCTTCGTCCGCACTTTAAAGATGGCGCCCGCTCCCGCACGGAGCGGGCGCATGATCTGCGGGTAAACGCTTGATTCATCAAGCTGACACCCGCAGCTCATGTCCGTGACCGGCAGCGATGCCGATCGCAGACATTTAACCCCTCAGATGCTGTGGTCAATCCTGACCACGGCATCTGATCGCGCAAAACCGAAAGTTTCACTTTCGGTTTGTGCTCCGGCTCCCCTGATGGCCACAAGGGGGAGCCGGAGCATGCATGTAGTAGCCTAGGTCTCTGTGAATGAAACCTAGGTTACTACATAGTATTCCTATGGAGCCTATGACTGTAATAGGCTTCATAGGAAATATGCGATTTTTTCATATATTCCAATGCTATTGCATTGGAATATATGAGAATAGCAATCTGATGATGGCATCTTATAGTTCCCTATGGGAACTATAAGAAAGTGGTAAAAAAAAAAAAAAAAGTTTAAAAATAAAAATAAAATAAAAAAATATAAAAATTCAAATCACCCCCCCTTTCCCCAAAATGAAAATAAAATAAATAAAAAAATAAAAAAATTACACATAATGGGTGTTGCAATGTGCAAAAACGCCCATACTATAATAATATTAAAAAATATTCACCATACGGTAAACATAAAAACGGAAAAAAAGCGTCCAAATGGCTAATTCGCCATTTTTGGACACTTCATTTCCTAAAAAAAATGAATAAAAAGTGATCAAAACATCATACGCACCCCATAATGGTATCAATTAAAAGTTCAGATTGCCCCGCAAAAAATGAGCCCCTACACTGCTCCGTACGCATAATTATAAAAAAGTTATAGGGGTCAAAACATGGCGAAAAAAAAAAAAATAAATAAAAAAAATTCCCACTTTTAATTTTTTTTTTCACTATCAAAACGCAAGAAAAACTATACATATTAGGTATTGCCGGATTGATACTGACCTGAAGAATAAAATTAACCAGTCAGTTTTATCGCAAATCGAACGTTGTAATTTAAAAACCCGTAAAACTGTGGTGAAATTGCTTTTTTTTGCAATTTCACCCCATTTGGAATTTTTTTCCCGTTTCCCACTACATCACATGCAAAAATAAATGGTAGCGTTAAAAAGTACAACTTGTCCCGCAAAAAACAAGCCGTCATATGGCTATGTGAGCGGAAATATAAAAATGTTATGGCTTTTGGAAGGCAGGGAGCGCAAAACAAAAACGCAAAAATCCCAAAACCCCCGGTCCTTAAGGGGTTAATTGTACTCACAAGATCCATATAAAACATAGGCATAGAATCATGCTGCAATTGCCCGACCCGGGTTTGGCCTGAGCTTCTTCAGGGGCTGTGAACATTAGACCGGTAGCAGTGGTGATCTCTCCATGCACTGCTTTGGTCCTGTACTCTGTCTGCAGATGCTGTATGTTCGGAAATCTGCTCCACAGTTTCCTTTCTCTCCTTGACATAGCATGCCTTCTAGCCTATTTCCGGTAGCACCTCAGTAAGGACCAGCTGACATCACTTTCTGTGATGTAAGGGTTTTGCATATTTGACGTGTGTGACCAATTCCAGCAATCCTGCACCTATTTTAGTGGTCCAGCCCCCTTCACAGGTGCCTAAGCGTCAAAAGTCCTTGTGTCCTGCAAACATTGCTGTTATCTGTGCTTGTGTTCCTGTATACCTGACCCATGCTTGTGTTTCTGGACTCCACTACCTTTGATCCTTGCCTTCTTTACCTTGACTCTCCTGTTTCTGACCCGAATTGCCTGACCTATACCTGTGCCACCTGCCCTGACCCATTGCTTGTTTGACTTAGCCTCTGCCTCATCATTCGGTCCTACACTATACACACCCCAATAAGAGTGAACAAGACAGCTTATTCAGCCCAATTGGAGAATGAAGACCTATTTGAAATGGAGGGTGATGATGAAGACCAGGCAGATGACCCTGACAGACTGTGGCAGTATGAATTGGAGATGGAGGCAGGGAGTCCCTCTAATTCCCTTCTAAAAATGGCCAGATGCATGCTGAGTTGCTTGGGTAGTGACCATTAAGTAGAGTGATGACTACTGGTTCTGCACGATGTTAGACCCCCACCTTCTTAGAGGGAGGATAAACTCAACTACCATTGAGACATCCTACTTAGTCAGTTGATGGCTGTCTATGTGCGCCATCAGCAATCCTCACAATGATCATACCGGGGGGACCCTCTGTGCTTACACTCTACTGCCATGACTGCTAGAGAAGAGGTGGGGGGCAGGAGCAGCACCAGCAGCATCAGCAGCTCCCTGAGTTTCAAGTCTAATGAGCACATTTCTTCACCCATACTTGCATACTTGGACTGCACCTTGGTCTGCACCTTGTCTCCCCAGACTACTGGGCAACTAAACTAGAATTGTGACCGCAACTGTCCAAGATTGTCCTGAGCAAGATTTCCTTCCTGGCCAGTAGTGTGGCATCAGAGCAGGTGTTTAGTGTGGTGGGGGGCATTGTTACCACAAATAGAACTTGCCTTTCAACCCAAAATGTTGAGAGATTAACCTTTATAAAAGAGGAATCAGGCATAGATCAGCCAGGATTTCCACACACTGGTGCCTGATGCATCAGACTAGGTCATTCTGGCAGTAATGTTCTGACTGCAGTGTGCTTCCACACAAAAACATTATGAAATATGGCCTCTTCTAGCCACGTGCTTCAGCCACTTTTCTGATGTTGCCATCCTCCTGATGCCACACACCTGATGTCTCTGTAGCCTTTTTCTCCTACTATCACCATATTGTGCTGTTACTGCGACTGCTGTTGCCACCCTCTCGATTCTGTGACTGGGCCACTGTGTTGGCTCCTCATGCTGTTGCCACCCTCCCCACTCTAATAATTGGCCAGTATGTTGACTGCTTATGCTATTGCAACCCTCCCAAGTCTGTGACTGGGCCATTATGTTGAATGGGAAGAGATATGCTTACCGGACCTCAGGATCATAAAGGCTCCTGGCTGCCGCATCCTCACAGATATCTACTGGAAGCCAACATCCACCAATAGTTTCTTACATTGGTCTAGTTGGCATCCGATCCCCTTAAAAATTGTATACCAATTGGCCAATATCTCCGGGCCTGGATGAATTGTGCAACAGATGACGCTTTCCAGAAAGAGTGTGGTGCATTGTACCACAGATTTCGTGCTACAGGTTTTGTACCTTTTTCAAATATTTCCCAAAATATTAAAATTCACCAACCCTTTAGATGGATAGGAGCATTGGTATTATTTATATAGCATCCAAATTGTATGTCGGTAAGGCAACTCAAGAATTTAGGAGAAGAATATTGGAGCATATCAGTGCTATCAACACAAAGAAGGATACATCACTTTATAGGCATATCACCTATGTACATCATGAAGACATCAATGTTCTAAAATTTTGGGGCATTGCCAAAATAAGATTGGGCCCTAGGTGGGGGAAGGGGGGGGGATTAGACAATAAATCTCCTCAAAAGGAGGCCAGATGGATTCACAGATTAAAATCCCTGAGCCACAATGCCATAAATGAGGTCTTCTCATTCACTGACTTTATATATTTGATCTGCTATGCAAACCTAATATGCATGTAAATCGATTGTATGATCTTAGTTTACCACCAGTAAAAATATAATAAATACCCCTTAATATCCACCCCGTTAAATGACCACCTGGGATATAGATCCAAGTGGTGATCTACCAGGGCCACAACAAATAATAAACTGTTATGGATCCAAAGCTGTTTTTATTGTGCCAGAAATTACCCTGTGTGATTGTAACTGAAGATGAGTTATCCTTTCCCCACGCTATACCTTTATTTTGTATGACTGTGTTTAGAGTCCTCTCTGCAACCTCCTTGCCGTTCTGAGGAGATGCGATGCATTACTATGGAAATATATGACACTAAAGGCGTCAGTGGCAGCTGATTCCAACAGATGATTGGCTGCCAGGAGGCAAAGCATCCCCAGGGTAACATTGCACATTTCTTATGACGCTGAACACTCTCAAGATTACCCGACTCTGTTACTTACTACGCACTGGGACGCATCACTTAGGTGACCGACGCGTCACTTCTGATATTGGAGCGCAAGTTGGGCTGCCGCTCAAATTAAACTGCCCACATTGGGGATATCTCAGAAGGGAGAGTTATTGGAGGTTATATATGAGGGTGATTTCAGAGTCCTCGTGCAACAACCCAACATCCCCTAACGAAGCCACACCAGCGGTAACACATGCTGGGAGAGTTGCGTGATTCTTTTTTGTCACCTGTACTAGAGAGCCATGAGGGCTGAGCTTGCATGAATGTTTCGCTAGGGAGTCCAAATCTCGGACAGGGAAAGAGTCTGATTCGGAAATGGCATCAAACTGGCTCTGTTGCAAACATGAAGAAATCAAGGCCTCCATCGATCAGGATGGCAGAAGTTGTACATGAAATTCGGCAGCAAGTAGCCCCCAAAAATCGTCTCGATGACTGTATTAGCAAGTTATTGTATTACGACCAACGTGTCAGCGAATGCTGAAATCTCGGAACCCGTACCGAAGAACATGTGTGCGGGAACTGAAAGAGTCTGACAAAGCTATACGCGGAAATTACTGGACTTGGTTTCTATAATTGCTGATAGACATTTGGACCCATTGCTGCACTTCATGACGGACAAAGCTCAAAGCTTGGTTTCATTTATCAGTTCACGCAAATTCACAGAATAAGAAGCACTGGTCTGCTGAACATTTCCATTTGACTCACGAAACACCAGTTATCGACCAGAAAATTGACTTTTGGTGCTCCGTGTCAGGAACACAAATAGTGGGCCCAAATCAACTGTTAATACCTCAATAGCTGAACATCAACTGTGAATACCTCAATACCTGCAGGTATTATTTCCGTGCAAAATTGCAGAACACATGCCAGAATGCCGAATCCGGCATTTTTTCCCATTGAAATGTATTAGTGCCGGATCTGGCATTTACAATACCACAATGCTGGATCCGTCCTTCCGCATGACAAGTGGAGAGATGGCTCCGTTCTTGCAATTCATTTGTAAGACGGATCCGTAGCCGGATCCATCTTCAAATGCTTTCAGTTTGCATGCAGATTGACGGACCCAGCTTGCCGGATCATTCTGACGCAAGAGTGAAAGTACCATAAGCTTGAAATTTAAAACAGGCATTGATATGGATAATGGACATTGTGTCCATTTTTCATAAACTACTATTGCGGTTTTCAATTACTGTGCAGCAATTTAGGATCACAGGGAAAAAGTACAGTCATACTGTACTATGAATTCAACTATTTCTATGTGAACCACATGTAACCAAATTAATGTAATTGTCCTGCACAATTCTATTCTTAAAAATTAAAAAAAAAAAACTTTTTTTTTCTATCACCAGTCTGCTATTTGCCAACCCTAGACTTTAGTCACATAAGTAATAGATAAGTTTGTATTTTAACTTGAAGGCTGATTATTGTATTTGTTTTTTTTTTCTTTCGAATATACAGACTTTGATCTGTAAGAATAAAAGACTTGAAGATTGTTCCAAAAAATGAACATCAGTAAACTGAGATTAGAGCTCATTAAAATATTATCATACCTGTTATGAATTTATTTAAATTAGCCTTAAATGTTTCCAAAAGTATCACATATTTCTGTGATATTGAAATTAATGTAAAGTTTATTTTTGACTGCAGGCAACATCAAAGAAAAGTATTCATGCTTTGGGATTAATGGTGTTTTGCTGTAGTATACTTCTATCACCTTCCAAATTATACAATCATATCTGATAAATAAAACAATAGCATAGGTATCCCAGGAGAAAATATGTAAGACTTTAAAAAATAATAATAATATATATAATTTTTGCACACATTTAATGAACCTACAAATGGTTACCTTTTAACGACTACTAGATAGCTTTTATATCAGGTAATCGTGGTTTAAACATTTTTCTTTTTAGTTTTTTACTCCCTATTAGAGTTGAGCGAACACCTGGATGTTCGGGTTCGAGAAGTTCGGCTGAACTTCCCGAAAATGTTCGGGTTCGGGATCCGAACTCGTCCCGAACTTCACCCTGAACATGAACCCCATTGAAGTCAATAGGGACCCGAACTTTTGGGCACTAAAAAGGCTGGAAAATAGCCCAGGAAGGGGCTAGAGGGCTGCAAAAGGCAGCAACATGTAGGTAAATCCACTGAAAACAAATGTGGATAGGGAAATTAATTAAAATAAAATAAAATAAATAACAATTAACCAATATCAATTGGCATCTTGGAGGAAGAGTAGGTGGAATTGGAGGTTGGGGTGTCACCAGGTGGGAATGCTATGGGAGTTGAAGTTCTAGTCACAGCCAAAAAGGATTTATGTTTGCCTGCAGTGCCACAGGCCTCATTTACAGACTCAGGGCCATGGCACCCATAAAGAGAAGAGCGGTCCAATAACAGCAACACAGGCCTCAGGTCAACCTGCAATGGAACAGGCCATTATCATTTATGAAGGCCCCTGACACCCAGACAGAGTATAGGTCATTTGACAGTAAAAAGAGTCTAATGTCTCTCACCCAGACAGCAAGCAATTAAACGAAATATAGGCCACTGACACCCAGACAATGGGGCGGTCATTAGACAGTAAAAAGAGTTTAATATCTCCCACCAAGACAACAAATGATTAAATGAAATATAGGCCCCTGACACCCAGACTATGAGGCGGTCATTAGACAGTAAAAAGAATTTAAAATCTCCCACCAAGACAACAAATGATTAAACGACATATAGGCCCCTGACACCCAGACAATGGGGAGGTCATTAGACAGTAAAAAGAGTTAAATGTCTGCCACCAAGACAGCAAGCAAGTATGTGAAAGTTAGGCCCCTGACACCCAGACAGAGGAGAGAGGTCCCATAGCAACAAAAGAGGCATTGTGTCACCCACCAACGGAGAAGGCCACTTTTAGTTATTTAGGCCCCAGCACCAAGACAGAGGAGAGAGGTCCTAAAGCAGAGAATCAGGCTTTATGTCACCCACCAATGGAGAAGGCCACTTTCAGATATTTAGGCCCCTGGCACCCAGACGGAGGAGAGGTTCATTCAACTTTGGGTTTCCAAATAATGGTAAAATTAAAAAAAGAGGATTCAATAAAGAAGTGCCCTGGAGTACAAGAATATATGGTTAAAGGGAGGTAGTTATAAATGTCTATTCTGCACAAGGGATGGACAGGTCCTGTGGGATCCATGCCTGGTTCATTTTTATGAACGTCAGCTTGTCCACATTGGCTGTGGACAGGCGGCTGCGTTTGTCAGTAATGACGACTCCTGCCATACTGAATACACGTTCAAACAAAACGCTGGCCGCCGGGCAGGCCAGCACCTCCAAGGCATAAAAGGCTATCTCTGGCCACGTGGACAATTTGGAGACCCAGAAATTGAATGGGGCCGAACCATCAGTCAGTACGTGGAGGGGTGTGCAGACGTACTGTTCCACCATGTTAGTGAAATGTGGCCTCCTGCTAACACGTTCCGTATCAGGTGGTGGTGCAGTTAGCTGTGGCGTGGTGACAAAACTTTTCCACATATCTGCCATGCTAACCCTGCCCTCAGAGGAGCTGGCTGTGACACAGCTGCGTTGGAGACCTCTCGCTCCTCTGCCTTTGCCTTGGGCTTCCACTTGTTCCTTGTTCTGTGACATTTGGGAATGCTCTCAGTAGCGCGTCTACCAGTGTGCGCTTGTACTCACGCATCTTCCTATCATGCTCTAGTGCAGGATGTAAGGTGGGCACATTGTCTTTGTACCGGGGATCCAGCAGGGTGGCAACCCAGTAGTCTGCACACGTTAAATTGTGGGCAACTCTGCTGTCGTTGCGCAGGCACTGCAGCATGTAGTTGCTCATGTGTGCCAGGCTGCCAATAGGTAAGGACAAACTGTCCTCTGTGGGAGCCTTATAGTCATCGTCCTCCATATCCCCCCAGCCATGCACCAGTGAGGGTCCCGAGCTGCGTTGGGTGCCATCCCGCTGTGAACATGCTTCATCCTCATCCTCCTCCCCCTCATCCTCCTCGTCCTCCAGTAGTGGGGCCTGGCTGGCCACATTTGTACCTGGCCTCTGCTGTTGCAAAAAACCTCCCTCTGAGCCACTTCTAACAGACTGGCGTGAAAGTGCTAAAAATAACCCCTCATCCTCCTCCTCCTCTTGGGCCACCTCCTCTTCCATCATTGCCCTAAGTGTTTTCTCAAGGAGACATAGAAGTGGTATTGTAATGCTGATAACGGCGTCATCGCCACTGGCCATGTTGGTAGAGTACTCGAAACAGCGCAACAGGGCACACAGATCTCGCATGGAGGCCAGTCATTGGTGGTAAAGTGGTGCTGTTCCGCAGTGCGACTGACCCATGCGTGCTGCAGTTGAAACTCCACTATGGCCTGCTACTGCTCGCACGATCTCTCCAGCATGTGCAAGGTGGAGTTCCACCTGGTGGGCACGTGGCATATGAGGCGGTGAGCGGGAAGGCCGAAGTTACACTGTAGCGCAGACAGGCGAGCAGCGGTAGGATGTGAACGCCGGAAACGCACTTTATACAGCAGCTCTGACATGTCGGGGTAGTTGTGAATGAACTTCTGCACCACCAAAATCAGCACATGCGCCAGGCAAGGGATGTGCGTCAAACCAGCTAATCCCAGAGCTGCGACGAGATTTTGCCCATTATCGCACACCACCAGGCCGGGCTTGAGGTCCACCGGCAACAACCACTCTTCTGTTGTTCAATACCCCGCCACAACTCTTGTACAGTGTGGGGCCTGTCCCCCAAACATATAAGTTTCAGAACGGCCTGCTGACGTTTACCCCGGACTGTGCTGAAGTTGGTGTTGACGGTGTGTGGCTGACTGGATGAGCAGGTAGAAGAAGAGGAGGAGGAAGCCAAGAAGGAGGAGGAGGCTACAGGAGGCAAAGAATGTGCGCCAAAAAACTCTCCGCCTGGGGCCCAGCCGCCACTACATTTACCCAGTGTGCAGTTAGGGAGTAGAGATGTCTTGAACTATTCGCCGGCGAATATAGCTTGTTCGCATCCGCCGCGGTGGGCAAACATATGCGAGGTTCGCGTTCGCCCGTATACTTTATCATTGAGCAAACTTTGACCCTGTACCTCACAGTCAGCAGACACATTCCAGCCAATCAGCATACCCTCCCTCCCAGACCCTCCCACCTCCTATCTAAACGCACGGACAGCGTCTTAGAATCCATCTTAGATTCATTCTAAAGCTGCAGTGTTAGTAATTGTAAATTGCAATGCGATTAATATAACCTGTATTATTCGCATTGCGATTACAACTTACAGTAGATCTGAGTTCCTAATGGTTGTATTGCTAGAATATAACGAAGATAACGAATATAGCACTATATTCTCAATCTTTATTATATTCTAGCAATACAACAACCATTAGGAACTCAGATCTAAGTTTAATTGCAATGCGATTAATATAACCTGCATTAATCGCATTGCGAATTCAACTTAGAGCTGAGTTCCTAATGGTTGTTGTATTGCTAGAATGTACGTTATATTCGAGCAATACAACCATTAGGAACTCAGCTCTAAGTTGTAATCGCAATGCGAATACTTACAATTATTAATTGCTTTGCGAATCCATTTGATGCCTCTATTTGATTGTATATGACGGTTGACTATGACTACCACCAATGTTCTGCTGCCTCCAAAGCAAGATATATGAACCCCCCAGGGGCCATTTGGGCGTTTTTCATAGAAAACGCATCAAAAACGCATCTGCATTTTTATAATTTTTTATATTTTTTTTTATTTTTTTGTGTATTTTGCCACATTTGTTTGCTTATTTACATTCGGTATAGGCAAATATGGTAGTCTAGATCATGTGTCTATACCAAAACCTAGGATCATTGTTTGACAGCATATCTTCTAAGCCATGTAGCTGAATAGAGATTTGGGCAGAGTAATGATCTAGACCTGTGTTTCCCAACCAGTGTGCCTCCAGCTGTTGCGAAACTACAACTCCCAGCAGGCCTGCACAGCCAAAGGCTGTCCGGGCATGCCGGGAGTTGAAGTTTTGCAAAAGCTGGAG
Organism: Bufotes viridis; assembly: GCA_033119425.1. Classification (NCBI taxonomy): domain Eukaryota; kingdom Metazoa; phylum Chordata; class Amphibia; order Anura; family Bufonidae; genus Bufotes; species Bufotes viridis. Next base: position 126,856,761 of record CM065593.1, on the reverse strand, counting down.
GCACCCTGGTTGGGAAACACTGAATTCTAGACTACCATTTTTGCCTATACCAAATGTAAATATGGAACCAAATGTGGCAAAATACACAAAAAATAAAATAAAAAATAAAAAAACTCATATGCGTTTTTGATGTGTTTTTTATCAAAAATGCCCAAATGGCCCCTGGGGGGTTCAGATATCTTGCCTCGGAGGCAGCAGAACGTTGGTGGTAGTCATAGTCAACCGTCATATACAATCAAATAGAGGCATCAAATGGATTCGCAAAGCGATTAATAATTGTAAGTATCATTCACATTGTGAATGATTACAACTTAGAGCTGAGTTCCTAATGGTTGTATTCCTAGAATATAACGAAGATTGAGAATTCAATCTCCGTTATATTCTAGCAATACAACAATTAGGAACTCAGCTCTAAGTTGAATTTGCAATGCGATTAATGCAGGTTACATTAATCGCATTGTGAATTCACCTTGCCACACTCTGCGTCAACTACGTAATTTTCCATGGGAGTTTTGCCATGGATCCCCCTCCGGCATGCCACAGTCCAGGTGTTAGTCCCCTTGAAACAACTTTTCCATCACTATTGTGGCCAAAAGGAGTCCCTGTGGGTTTTAAAATTCGCCTATCTATTGAAGTCTATGGCGGTTCGCCCTGTTCGCACGTTCGCGAACATTTGTGGAAATTCGCGTTCGCCATCCGCAAACAAAATATTTTATGTTTGCAACATCTCTATTAGGGAGATATAGCGTCCCTGGCCGTGCTTACTGGTCCATGTATATGTGGTTAGGTGGACCTTGCCACAGATGGCGTTGCGCAGTGCACACTTGATTTTATCGGATACTTGGTTGTGCAGGGAAGGCAAGGCTCTCTTGGAGAAGTAGTGGCGGCTGGGAACAACATACTGTGGGACAGCCATCGCCATCAGCTGTTTAAAGCTGTCTGTGTCCACCAGCCTGAATGACAGCATTTCAAAGACCAGTAGTTTAGAAATGCTGGCATTCAGGCCCAGAGCTCGAGGGTGGGTATGTGGGAATTTACGTTTTCTCTCCAATGTTTGTGAGATGAAGAGCTGAACGCTGCCGTGTGACATGGTGGAGATGCTTGGTGACAGAGGTGGTGGTGTTGGTGGCACATCCTCTGTTTGGTGGGCGGCAGGTGCCGACATTCCTCCCGAGGCAGCAGAAGAAGAAGGAGAAGGGGGAGCCTGAGTGAGTTCCTTGTTTTTAAGGTGTTTACTCCACTGCAGTTAATGCTTTGCATGTAGATGCCTGGATATGCAGGTCGTGCTAAGGTTCAGAACGATAATGCCTCACTTCAGGCTCTGATGGCACAGCCTGCAAACCACTCGGGTCTCGTCGTCAGCACATTGTTTGAAGAAGTGCCATGCCAGGGAACTCCTTGAAGCTGCCTTTGGGGTGCTCGGTCCATGGTGACGGTGGCCAGTAGCAGGCGAACAGTCTTAGCGGCGGCTGTTCTGCTTTTGCTACACTGTTGGCTCGGTCTCTCCACTGCCTCTTCCTCTGAACTATGAAAGTCAGTGGCACGACCTTTATTCCATGTGGGGTCTAGGAACTCATTGTCCCCTGCATCGTCTTCCACCCAGTCCTCCCTGACCTCCTGTTCGGTCTGCACACTACAAAAAGAAGCAGCAGTTGGCACCTGTGTTTTGTCATCATCAGAGACGTGCGGACTCTGATGAGGTGGTATTCCCATGTCCTCATCACCAGGAAACATAAGTGGTTGTGCGTCAGTGCATTCTATGTCTTCCACCACTGGGGAAGGGCTAGGTGGATTCCCTTGGGAAACCCTGCCAGCAGAGTCTTCAAACAGCATATGAGACTGCTGCATAACTTGAGGCTCAGACAGTTTCCCTGATATGCATGGGGGTGATGTGACAGACTGATGGGCTTCGTTTTAAGGTGCCACCTGTGCACTTTCTGCAGAACATTGGGTGGGAGATATGGTTGTGAATGTGCTGGGTCCTCTGTTGGCCACCCAATTGACAAGCGCCTGTACTTGCTCAGGCCTTACCATCCTTAGAAAGACATTGGGCCCCATCAAATATTGCTGTAAATTCTGGCGGGTACTGGAACCTGAGGTAGTTGGTTCACTAGGACGTGTGGCTGTGGCAGAACAGCCACGTCCTCTCCCAGCACCAGAGGGTCCGCTAACACCACCACGAACATGTCCGCGTCCCTTTCTAGATGTTTTCCTCATTGTTACCGTTCACCACAATAAGAAAAAAATGATTTGGCCCAATGTATTGAATTCAAATTCAGGCCTTTTTTTACAGGCACCTAACGCTATCTGGCTATCTCTTTATGTACCTTATTACACTAATCCAGGCACAGCACTAACCACAGATTTAGGGGAATATCAATTGTAGGCCTAGTATTTAGGCCATGGATGAAAAGTATCCTTTTATGGACAGATTTACACTTGGAGATGCACAGTAGCGTGTGGAAAAAAAAAATAGGATTATGCTTTCAGCACTTGTATTTTAACACTTTGTGTAATATACCCTTTAACGGAAAGAAATACACTTAGAGATGCAAAACATTGTGTGCAAATGTAGAGGAGAATGCTGTATTTTAACACTTACTGTAATATACCCTTTAAAGGAAAGAAATACAGTTGGAGATGCACGCTAAGTGTAATATCCCCTTTTACTGACAGATTTACACTTGGCCTGCAACAGCTGGAACGCCAGATTTGGGGTATTGCTATTTTGGCAATTGAATTTCACCCCAGAAAATAATATATCCTTTGACGGACACTATGAAACTTGTACAGTCACAGCTGGAACACCAGATTTACGGTATTTCTATTTTTGCAACAGAATTTTACCCCAGAAAATAATATATCCTTTGACAGACACTATGAAACTTGTCCAGTCACAGCTGGAACACCAGATTTACGGTATTTCTATTTTTGCAACAGAATTTCACCCCAGAAAATAATATATCCTTTGACGAACACTATGAAACTTGTCCAGTCACAGCTGGAACACCAGATTGACAGTATTTCTACTTTTGCAACTGAATTTCACCCCAGAAAATAATATATCCTTTGATGGACACTATGAAACTTGTCCAGTCACGGCTGGAACACCAGATTTACAGTATTTCTATTTTTGCAACTGAATTTCACCCCAGAAAATAATATCTCCTTTGACGGACACTATGAAACTTGTCCAGTCACAACTGGAACCCCAGATTTACGGTATTACTATTTTTGCAACTGAATTTCACCTCAGAAAATAATGTATCCTTTGATGGACACTATGAAACTTGTTCAGTCACAGCTGGAACACCAGATTTACGGTATTTCTATTTTTGCAACAGAATTTTACCCAGAAAATAATATATCCTTTGATGGACACTATGAAACTTGTTCAGTCACAGCTGGAACACCAGATTTACGGGATTTCTATTTTTGCAACATAATTTCACCCCAGAAAATAATATATCCTTTGACGGACACTATGAAACATGTCCAGTCACAGCTGGAACACCAGATTTACGGTATTACTATTTTTGCAACTGAATTTCACCCCAGAAAATAATATATCCTTTGACGGACACTATGAAACTCTTCCAGTCACAGCTGGAACATCCAATTTACAGTATTGCTATTTTGGTAATTGAATTTCAACGCAGAACAAAAGCTATACTTTTACGGACACTATGAAACTTGTCCAGCCACAGCTAAAACCACTGATTTAGGGTATTGCTATTTTGGCAATTGAATTTCACCCCAGAACAAAATCTTTCCTTTGAGGGACACTATAAAACTTGTCCTGCCACAGCAGAAACCACTGATTTAGGGTATTGCTATTTTGGAAATTGAATTTTACCCCAGAAAAAAAAAAATTCTTTGCCAGACAGTATTACACTTGGCTAGCCACAGCTGGAACACCAGATTTAGAGGATCGCTATTTTTTGAACTTAATTTCATCTCGCAATAAAATATAGAAAATTCTATCCTGAGTTTCTAGGGGTGACAATAAGCACAGCCAAGCTCCTGATGTAGGATATACCAAAAAAAAAAAAAAACTAATATTGATGGATTAATGGACTTGGTGGCAGCTTGTGCTAGCACACCGACACCACAAGACACAAAATGGCTGCGATCACCCCAGAAAAAAGTGACAGAAAAACACTCTGGGCAGCCTGAAAACAGTGAGCAATTTACTAGCAGAAGTTGAATGATTCACAGCTGTACATCGATCACTTCATTAAGTGTTTTTGCTGAGTTAATCCCTCCCTAATCTCTCTCTAACAGCAGCTGCATCCTATCCCTACACTATTCAGAGCGACGTGTGGCGCGACGTGACTCCAGCTTAAATAGAGGCTGGGTCACATGCTGAACTTGGCCAATCACAGCCATGCCAATAGTAGGCATGGCTGTGATGGCCTCTTGGGGCAAGTAGTATGACGCTTGTTGATTGGCTGCTTTCCAGGCTTTCAAAATGCTCCATAGAAATCGCCGAACAACGAACCCGAACCTTTACGTAAATGTAAACTATACAGTTCGGGTTCGCTCATCCCTACTCCCTATCTTTCAGGAGCCATAACTTTTTTTTTTACATTTCCATTCACATATTTGTAACTGTAGTATGTAATGTCTGCTTGTAATTTCTAATCAACTGATTTAAAATTGTATTCTATAGTTGGAAGTTGGAAAAACATTTGAAATGGTTTGGAATTTGAAAAATTGCAATTCCAACATAGTTTCATGGGTTTTTGTTTTTACTGTTTTCCCTATTTGTGGTAAAAATTACATACAGTATTAGCTTTAATCTGTGGGTCATTAAAATATACAGAAATGCAAATGTTTTATAGTTTTTCTTGTGTTTTAATATTTTTAAAAGAATAAGAACTTTGAAAAAAAATATTTTTTTTTAATCACCCTATCCTGACCCCCATAGCCTTTTCATGTACAGTGGTGTAGCTATAGGGGGTGCAGAGGTAGCAGTTGCTACTGGGCCCAGGAACCTGAGGGGACCCAAAGACCTTTGTGGTGCATAAAAAGACATCAGAATGTGCATGCTGGTCAAGTTGGCTGGAGAGAAAGGGTTAGGTCAAGATTTTGTCATTGGGGGAGGTGTTATTTCCAATTTTTTCCTTAGGCAGCATGAAGGATATGTGCTTCCCTGGCTACAAAGCACAGAGGGAAGTGGAGCCCAAGCTGAACTCATGCACCAGGCCCCAAGAATCTTTAGCTACGCCCCTGTTCATGTATGTCTTCAGAACTGTCTAAGAGCTCATTCTGTGTGGAACAATCTGTAGTTTTTATTAATACCATTTTGGTGTATGTTACTTTTTGATCACTATTTATTCATTTTTTGGACTATGACGTGACCCAAAAATGGCAAATCAGACATCTTGATTTTTTTCCCCCATTATGTTGTTCGTCATAAGGGATAAATACTGTTATATTTCTAATTTGTTTTAATTGTTTATTTTATTTTTTAATGAGGAAAGGGGTTATTTGAATTTTTATAGTTTTTGTTTTTTCATATTAAAAAAATATAATAATGTTTAACCCCTTTGTTTAGTCTCCCTAGTGGACTTGTGATGATTTAATCACATCTCCCATAGGCTGCAATGATTTACCATTGCAGTCTATGGGAGAATCAGTATGTTGCTATAATGCCCTACCACAGGCTAGGCTTGATAGAAGCTTTACTATAACAGATCTCAGGTCTCAAGGCTGCAAAGGCAACTAAATGGCTCCCACAGTCTCATTGTAAGGGAGCTGTTTGATCACCGGGAGCACAGCATTTCCGGTAATTGTCCACTCAAGTGCTGTGATCACACTTGACCACCACATCTTAGGGTATTACAGAATCTGCCACCAAGTCTTTGCTCTGTAAAACAAGGATGGCTAGGCAGGAGCTGAGCGATCACCATCTTTAAAAACCTGACATCTGCTATACATGTAAAAAGAAAATTTTGGGGAGGGGTTAAACAGAGTAGAAACCAGATTATGTATTTTTTAAAATTCTATATCGCTTATCAACAAATTACAAATAATTAAAATTTTAAATTTGTAGCTTTTCTTTTCAGAATCAAGGAAATAATAAGCATGCTTGTTGTTTGCACAGATGATGTGGATTTTTCTGGAGCATGTGAATGAGGTTACAAAAAAGTGCATGCATGTGTGTTAGATACAAACTGTTAAAAGGGTTGTCAGGATAGGTCATCAATATCAGATCAGCGGGGGTCCAACTCCTGGCATCCCCACCGATTAGTTGTTTGAAGAGAAATCATTGCTCATACAAGCACTGCCTTCTCTGCTTAGTTTATCTAATCACCACAGCAATTGCAGCGGTGAGCAGGTATAATTACAAGTATGGCATTCATTTATATGGGATGGCTCTGTGGTATTCACTAAGTGAATGGGGACACCATACTTATAATTACACCTGCTTACCACTGCAATTGCTGTGGCGAGTAGAAAAACTAAGCAGAGTGAAAGGGCGGCCAAAAATTACAAGGAACCGGCACTACAATACACCCGTTAATACACACAAAAGTGGGCATCATACACACCTTTGATAAATTATGATTGGTGGCCTCCTGGTGACCCTCAAAAACATTTGGAGCAAGGGCCTGCTGGTGACCCTCTAAAACATTACAGGTGAGGGCCTGCTGCAGAGCTGACCCTCTAAAACATTAGGGGCGAGGGGCTGCTGGTGAGCTGACCCTCAAAGACATTATGGTTGAGGGCCTGCTGCTGAGCTGACCCTCTAAAACATATGGGGTTAGGGGCTGCTGGTGAGCTGACCCTCTAAAACATTATGGTTGAGGGCCTGCTTTTGAGCTGAACCTCTATAACATTATGGTTGAGGCTTGCTGGTGAGCTGATCCTCTAAAACATTATGGTTGAGGGCCTGCTGGAGAGCTGACCCTCCAAAACATTGTGGTTGAGGGCCTGCTGGTGATCTGACCCTCTAAAACATTATAGGTGAGGGCCTGCTGGTGAGCTAAACCTCTTTAAAAAATTGGAGTGGAAGGAATATATACAATCTGGATGAGGAGGTAGAGAAAACAAGATTCAACCATATACCCTTTTTGTGGTGGAAAAGGTGCATGGGAATACACTACAGTAGACTGAGTACATTATGAACAATACCATTATTCTGTATTTATGTTCATCATCATCTCAGCTATCCTCTGGTGGAGTTTAGAAGCCAGGGGCAATCCAGGCCTTATCAGTTATAATGCCACCAGCAGCATTAAAAACACGCTCAGACAAAATGCTGGCAGCAGGGCAGGCCAGCACCTCCAAGGCGTAGAGCGCGAATTTGTGCCACGTGTCCAGCTTGGACACCCAGTAGTTGTAAGGCACTGAGGGATCATTTAGGACACTGACACGGTCTGCGAGGTATTCCTTCACCATCTTCTAAAACTTTTCCCTCCTTGTGCCACTAGGCCGCACTTCAGGGTGAGGTTGCTGGCGGTGTGTCATGAAAGTGTCCCATGAATTGGAGAGTGTCGCCTTTGTTGGAACTGCTGTGTGTTCCACTTTTCTCCCTTCCTCGGTTGCCTAAGGAAGTATGGACTCTGCTGGCCGGGTTGTCAGATGGAAAATGTTGGAGCAATCTCTCAACAAGTACCTTCTGGAATTGCACTGTTTTACTCATCCTCTCCACCACATGAATGAGAGATGAGAAGTTCTCTTTGTAGCGGGGGTCGAGAAGGAGGTATATCCAGTAATCTGTGTTATTTAAAATGCGGATAACGCAAGGGTCGAAGGAAAGGCAGCCTAAAACGAAGTCAGCCATGTCTGCCAGAGTACCAAAAGGCAAGACGTCGATATCAACATCAGGATGACTCTTCATCCCCTCATCCTCCTCCTTCTCTTCTGCCTATCCACGCTAAACAAATGGGATTAAAGTTCCATGCGTACTACCCTCTGTAGCAGAGGCAACTGTCTCCAGCTCCTCTTCCTTCTCTTCATGGCCCAATTCGCGCTGAGTAGACGAACTGGGGGAGGTCTGGCTATCACCCTGTGTCATCTCCTCCCCCATTACCTCGTCTGCCACATTTAAACCATCCTACTTAATTGTGAGCAGCAATCGTTTGTGAGCAGCAATCGTAGACACAGCAGTAGGATGGTTATGCTGATAATAGCGTTATCGCCACTAATCATCTATGTGGATTCATCAAAGTTTTTTAAAACCTCACAGAGGTCTGACATCAATGCCCACTCCTCGCTTGTGAATAGTGGCAATTGACTGGAATGGCGACAACCGTGTTGCAGCTGGCATTCCACAACTGCCCTCTTCTGCTCACAAAGCCTGGCCAACATGTAGCATGTAGAGACCCAGCACGTGCTCACGTTGCACAACAGTCGGTAAGCTGTAAGCCGCAAGCGCTCCTGCTGCATTGACAGACTGGCTGAAACTGTGGACGACTTGCGGAATGAGCACACACGTGGCGTGCCTTCACTTGTAGCTCTGCCAAATTAGGGTAGGTTTTTATAAACCGCTGAACCACTAAGTTTAAGACATTGGCTAGGCATGGGGATGTGTATCAGGTTTCCGAACTCCAAAGCCGTCACCAAGTTACGGCCATTGTCAAACACAACCATGCCTGGTTGTAGGGTGAGTGGTGAGAGCCTCAGCTCGGTCTGGTCCCTTATACCCTGCCACAGCTCTGCAGCAGTGTGCTGTTAGTTCCCTTAGAATATAAGCTTCAGCACAGCCTGTTTACGGCCCTGGCCACCAGCACTTGTCCATGTGTCTGTGGTGAGATGGACCTTCCCAGTAAGTGTGTTGGTTAGTGCACGGGTGAGGTTCTGGGACACATGCTTGTGTAAGGCGGGCACACCACACCATGAAAAATAGTGGCGGCTGGGGACTGCATAACGAGGGCCGGCTGCAGACATCAGGCTGCGGAAGGCCCCAGTGTTCACAAGTCTAAATGGCAACATTTCAAGGGCTAGTAACGTTACCATCTAGGTTGGAAAACATGTTTTGTACACTTATTCACCAAACAAATCGGTCACTTAAAAATGAGCTTGAAATCACCCTATGTGGAATACTTAGATATATATACTATCTCATCCAAAAAATTGAGCATCTACAACCACAATATAATCAATGTTAATCTTTATTATCAGCTTATTACTAACAATCATAGTATCAAAAAAACTCCAATTTACCTTCAAAAACAGTATATCTGTCTGTCAAAAGACAACATTAATCTCAGTGGGTAGAAAAAGCCTCTAACTAATAAACTAAAGTGCAACGTGCAATGTGGTCGCTTCAAAATCCCAAACCATGGGAAGTAAACTGGGGCTCACACCTCCTAATATGGCCAAATACTACCTATGTACTGAATGCTATAGCCTATACATATAAGCAGGTTATTACGGTAAATCAATGGATAATGTAATGAAAAAACATTACCTAGATGTTGTCAGGGAAAATGTCAGCTGATCCTCCCCTCTACGCACATTTCGCCGTCTAGCCTCATCAGGAGGAGTGGTTTAAATGGCGCTTAATGGGGTGTTTAAAACATATATCTCGACCAATAGACTGCCGGGAATGAGGACATGTGACTAATCATATGATTCATCACGTCATCAGAATCTATAGCGGCGCATGACCCGTCACTTCAGTCATGTGATCACTGCTTCCGCCCTCACCCCGAGGCCGATGCAGAGAAAGGGCAGACCCGCGTCCAACTAAATAGACGTCGGGCGTCCCTTCACGCGTGGACCGGAATGGGGATCAAGGGAAACAGACATTCCCAGCGACTGTCATGCGCACTCGACTCTGCTTTCTAAAGGTAAGTATGTCAACGCTTTAGGGAGAAACAAAACCTGCTCCATGACACTATTAACTTCAACTCTATGGGCATATGTGGTATCCATAATGTATTATCCTAGATAACCATTCAAATTAATATATCCTCACATTATTATATAACACTATCCAAAATATATTTTAATGGTGAAACTCCAATATTGTATTATTATTAAAGTGCAAGTGCATATTATATTGAAAACTATTCAACATTAATAATTCATCCCTTTCTTCTAATTAATGATTAATAAAGTGCTAAAGTGCTCATGATAAAAGTGTGTGTCACATTTAAAGAAATAAAATAATTACCTCTACCCAGTATTATAGTGCATCTACCAAATAATAATTATATATATTAATAAATCATTATTATAACCCATTGTGCATCCTAAACATACAAATTTAAACATCCTATGGTGATTTCAAACATTTCTAATATCCTTTTGTGTGCTACCTATTAAGTGTAGATAATTATGATTTTTTTTTATACAAAGATATAAAAAATAACAACAGTAAAAATAAAAAGATAAAAAAGATTTTTCTAGTTGTAAATAAAAACCCACTAGCCACATTAAAATTCAAAGTCCTTTTGATTTTTTCTTTGTTTCTCTTCTTTGTTTCTCTCTCTCTTTCTTTCTTTTTCCTCATTTTCTCTCTTTATCTCCCTCTATCACTCAGTCACTTCCACCGGCTCTTCTCTAATTGGATCTGATCTAAAATACAATAAAAAATATTTGTATCAATATATGCAATATATTGTTTAACCCTAACCCCTAAAAGATACCACTACACATTATAAGAAAGAACTGAATCCTAAATTTTCATTAAGTCCATGTGGGGTCATTGAGCCTAACCGGAAAATCCACCTACTGTCCAATTGTGAAAAACTCTTACCTCTATCTCCGCCTCTGATTCCAAGATTAATCATGTCGATGCCCTTAAATCTCAATTGCTCTGGGTTGCAGCGGTGAAACAACTTAAAGTGTTTTGGGATAGTTTTTAATTTACTCAGATCTTCTTCTTTTTCTGCCTTTTCTATATCCCGTAAATGTTCCCGGATTCGTTTTCTCAATTCTCTTGTCGTTAGCCCAATGTAGATTTTGTCACATGGGCACGTTGCATGGTATACTACTCCTGTTGTGGAGCACGAGATATATTTCCGAATCTCATAAATTCTGCTGTTTCCCACATTTGTGAAATTGCTAATCCTCTCCATATTATGACATGCTTTACACGATCCACACGGAAAAGAGACAATTTTACCTTTCCTTTCATTCACATCTGAATCTGCTATATAATGGTTGTGAACCAGCATGTCTTTTAGGTTTGTCGATCTTCTTGCTGTTAACAGAGGTTTTTCCGTAATACACTTTCTTAGTGTATTACGACCTTCTATATCATTCTTAAGGTTCACAAAAATGGGGAGGATCTGCCAGGGAGACCGATAGTGGCAGGTAATGGCAGTCAAATTGAGAATGTCTGTAAATATGTCGACTCCCATCTCCAAATGTTGGTAATGAATTTACCTTCCTATGTACAGGACACGACTGCGGTTCTCAATAGATTAGAAAATATACAAATTTAAGACAATATGCTATTTGTGACTGCTGATGTTGAAGCATTATATACCAGCATTAAACACCAGGATGGATTAAGAGCAGTATCTGATCTATTGAGAGGTAATAACTACGAACAGGGTAATAATGATTTCATACTTAATTTATTGGAATATATTTTATACCATAACTTTTTTGTTTTCAAGGATCGCTATTACCTACAAACTCAGGGCGTGGCGATGGGGGCGACTTGTGCCCCGTCGTATGCCAACATCTTTCTTGGAGTCTGGGAGAAAAGTTTGTTCCATGATGGGGAGGTGAAGGGCATCGAAAAGGTGCATGAATGGATGCCTTTTTTATTGATGATATCCTGTTTATATGGGAAGGAACATTGGATGAATTAAGAAATTTCATGATGATATTGAACAATAACTCTCTAAATATTAAAATCACATACCAGGCGGCCAGAGCGGTGGACTTTTTGGATTTGAAGATCACAGCTGGAGAGGGTGGAAAATTGGCAACAAATATCTACCGAAAAAAAGGCAGTTAATGCATTATTGAATGCTAAATCAGCACATCCAAAGTCCACCATCAATGGGATACTAACAGGCCAGTTTTTGAGACTGAAGAGGATTTGTTCAGATGAGACCCAGTTCCAGGAACAATCTAAGGATTTGATGACGAGATTCCAAGAAAGGGGGTGCAGCAAAAGGCAAATCAAAAAAGGAATGAGCATTGCGAAATATAAAAAAAGAGAACACCTACTACATCCCAATATAATAAAGAAAGATAAGACATCAAGCCAGGAGACTAGATTAATCACCAACTACAATAAACAATGAAATGGAATTTATTCCATTCTAAATAAACATTGGAAAGTATTACAAACTGAAAACAAACTAAGAAAGTGTATTACGGAAAAACCTCTGTTAACAGCAAGATCGACAAACCTAAAAGACTTGCTGGTTCACAGCCATTATATAGCAGATTCAGATGTGAATGAAAGGAAAGGTAAAATTGTCTCTTTTCCGTGTGGATCGTGTAAAGCATGCCGTAATATGGAGAGGAGTAGCAATTTCACAAATGTGGGAAACAGCAGAATTTATGAGATTCGGAAATATATCTCGTGCTCCACAACAGGAGTAGTATACCATGCAACGTGCCCATGTGACAAAATCTACATTAGGCTAACGACAAGAGAATTGAGAAAACGAATCCGGGAACATGTACGGGATATAGAAAAGGCAGAAAAAGAAGAAGATCTGAGTAAATTAAAAACTATCCCAAAACACTTTAAATTATTTAACCGCTGAAACCCAGAGCAATTGAGATTTAAGGGCATCGACATGATTAATCTTGGAATCAGAGGCGGAGATAGAGGTAATAGTTTAGCACCATTGGAGAGTAGGTGGATTTTCTGGTTAGGCTCAATGACCCCACATGGACTTAATGAAAATTTAGGATTCAGTTCTTTCTTATAATGTGTAGTGGTATCTTTTAGGGGTTAGGGTTAAACAATATATTGCATATATTGATTCAAATATTTTTTATTGTATTTTAGATCAGATCCATTTAGAGAAGAGATGGTGGATGTGACTGAGTGATAGAGGGAGATAAAGAGAGAAAATGAGGAAAAAGAAGGAAAGAGAGAAACAAGAGAAACAAAGAAAAAATCAAAAGGACTTTCGAATGACTATTGAATTTTAATGTGGCTAGTGGGTTTTTATTTACAACTAGAAAAATCTTTTTTATCTTTTTTATTTTTACTGTTGTTATTTTTTATATCTTTATATTAAAAAAAATCATAATTATCTACACTTAATAGGTAGCACACAAAAGGATATTAGAAATGTTTGAAATCACCATAGGATGTTTTAATTTGTATGTTTAGGATGCACAATGGGTTATAATAATGGTCTATTAATATATATAATTTTTATTTGGTAGATGCACTATAATACTGGGTAGAGGTAGTTATTTTATTTCTTTAAATGTGACACACACTTTTATCATGAGCACTTTAGCACTTTATTAACCATTAATTAGAAGAAAGGGATGAATTATTAATGTTGAATAGTTTTCAATATAATATGCACTTGCACTTTAATAATAATACAATATTGGAGTTTCACCATTAAAATACATTTTGGATAGTGTTATATAATAATGTGAGGATATATTAATTTGAATGGTTATCTAGGATAATACATTATGGATACCACATATGCCCATAGAGTTGAAGTTAATAATGTCATGGAGCAGGTTTTGTTTCTCCCTAAAGTGTTGACATACTTACCTTTAGAAAGCAGAGTCGAGTGCGCATGACAGTCGCTGGGAATGTCTGTTTCCCTTGATCCCCATTCCGGTCCACGCGTGAAGGGACGCCCGACATCTATTTAGTTGGACGCGGGTCTGCCCTTTCTCTGCGTCGGCCTCGGGGTGAGGGCGGAAGCAGTGATCACATGACTGAAGTGACGGGTCATGCGCCGCTATAGATTCTGATGACGTGATGAATCATATGATTAGTCACATGTCCTCATTCCCGCCAGTCTATTGGTCGAGATATATGTTTTAAACACCCCATTAATTGCCATTTAAACCACTCCTCCTGAAGAGGCTAGACGGCGAAACGCGCGTCGAGGAGAGGATCAGCTGACATTTTCCCTGACAACATCTAGTTAATGTTTTTTCATTACTTTATCCATTGATTTAATAACCTGCTTATATGTATAGGCTATAGCATTCAGTACATAGGTAGTATTTGGCCAAAAGATTAACATTGATTATATTGTGGTTGTAGATGCTCAATTTTTGGATGCGATTTTGTACACTTATATTGCTATTTTGGCCCAACAAAAGAAGTCTTGAACTGTTTCACTTAGAGATATAACACGCTACCCTCTGGATGGTAAACCATGGGTTATACACTTATTGCTATTTGGTATTGCTATTTTCACAAAAGAAAAAAACTAAGAAAAAAACACTTGAACTGTCTAGAGATTTCCTGTACAATAGACAATAGTTTGGCCTATTATTTATTGTGCTTTTAGGGTCCATTCACACGTACATCCGCGGATCCACAAAACACGGACATCGGCGATGTGCGTTCCGCAATTTGCTCACCACACATCGCCAGCACTCTCATAGAAAATGGCTTTTCTTGTCCGCAATTGCGGACAAGAATAGGACATGTTCTATTTTTTTCGGGAACGCGATTGCGGACCCGGAAGTGCGGATCCGCAATTGCGGACCGACCGGCACATCGTCTGTCCCCATTGAAACTAATGGGTCTGCAATTCCGTTTCGCAAAATGCGGAACAGAATTGCGGACGTGGGAATGGACCCTTAGGCTACATGCACTCGACCATTGCCTACCTCCGTGTCCGCTCCTCCTGGAAATTTTGCATCCATCAAAAAAAACAGATGACGGACCGTTTTTTTTGACGGATCCGATTTTTATGGCAGATCCATTGTAAAAATGCCTATCCTTGTCTGCAAACGTGAAAAAAATAGGACATGCACTATTTTTTTGATGGAATGAAAACACGGATCACGGATGCGGAACAAAAACGCTTGACCATCCGCATTTTTCGACAGACCCATTGAAATGAATGGGGAAGCATCCTATCCGTGAAAAAAAACGGAACGGACGTGGAAACAAACAAAGGTCGTGTGCATGGGGCCTTGCACAAAGATTTAAAACGTTCCCCTCAGGATTGTAAAACACGCATTGTACATTTTTATTACTACTTTTGCAAAGCACACCAACACTTGAACTGTCTAGAGATTTTCTGTACAATAATTCGGCTTACTATTTCTGGTGTTTTCAAACAGAGATTCAAAACAGTACCCCAATGATTGGAAAACACATGCTGTACACTGTTGGTATTTTCGCAAACCACACCAAGACACACACATAAAGTAGTGTTTTAAGAAAACTGCTGTATCTGATGATACATGGATGAAAAAAGGAGACTGTTACTACTTTATGCTTCCACTAAATCTTCCAGCATAAACTTGGAGATAGATTCCCTTTAATAGAGCAATTGAATATTCATATTCTACTCATTAAATGGTTAAAACTCCTTAAATACTGTTCAGTCATTATTGTTTAGCTTCCCTTTTCTGTGACTATTAAAGCATGCGAATATAAGAATGTGTTCACATCACAGGTAATAACGTAAAAGGAGAATTCGGAAAGCTTTTCTTTATCACTGCATCTGAATTATTCATTTAAATTTATTGCATACTAGCCAGGATGAAAGTGAAAAGTGACCATAAGCAGAAGAAAAGTTGCCATGCTCTCATCTCGAGGGTGGAAATAAGATAAATGGTGAGTTAGAAAGCAAGATCATTTTCCATTCCAAGCCAATTCATTCATCAGATAATAGAAGGCTCCTTTCAGATTTTGTCGTTAAATTAAATGCCTCAGTGTTACAGTAGAGGATATATTATTATGGGATATGAATTATTCACAGAAACTTCTATCATAGGTAGGACAAGCAGACACAATAAGGAGCATGGGAATTAATTCAGTATTAGATTAGTGTTCTACTGTGTGCAGAATGTTCAGATTATAACTCGTCAGGTATCTGAGGTTATCCAGTTGATTATGTATTAATCTTTAAACTTGAAAAAATGTTTTGAAACTACTCTATTGTGTATATTAATTCTACCCAAAAAAGTAAGCAAAAATTTGATATAAAGCGTTTTCTCTTCCATGTATCAAAAAAGGTCTATGCATTTATAAAGATCTCTTGGTTAGCAGTTACAAATGTTATGGGGCACTGTGACTTCTGAAATCTATTCAAGGACTTGATTCATTTAAATATAATAATTTTGAATATTCCAAGTTTAAATGGAACATGTCATGCTCAAGCCAACATGGCTAGTAAGTCAAAAGTATTGTGCTTATGAAGCAAGAGAAGCTGAGCACATTGATATAGTTTTGTGGGAAAAGATTAATTAAAACTTGTAATATTTACATTTAACTTCCTGCTCATTCTGGACTTTGAAGTTAAGAAGGTGGTAATGTGATTGACAGCCTTCCCTCTATGACTATGCATACAGAGATAGCTGACAATCGCATATCAGACTTCCTTCTTGACTTCAAAGCCCAGAATTAGAGGGAATATAAAAAAAAGAAATATACATGTTATACTGAATATTTTCCCACAAACCTATATACCAATCTGCTTAGCTCCTCCTGCTCTATAACATGCTTCCTGCCGACTGCATTGCATTTTCATGATAATAGGTTCCCTTTAAAATAGATGATATCCCATCATTGATCAACCAGGGCAGAGAAAATCTACAAAAAACCTCACCTTATTTGAAGTACCCAACATATCCCTTCTACACACCAATTTCAATGGGATCTATGTAATGCTTAAGTTTTTCCTGAGGTGGCAGTTGCCGGTGAATTGAACACTTGGCACTACAGATTACGGCTTTTCGCTAAGATTCTCATCAATTCTATTAGCAGACAGTCCCTTTAACTTGATGATCAATGCATACTGCCAAGTCGGAATCAATAAATGCATGAATTAGAGATGAGTGAACCAGTTCATAACAAACCGGGTTTGTTACAAACTTTCCCAAATTTCATCCAGCTTGCCCAGATAGGATCCCAGGATGACAGGCAACCTTGATTAGTCAGTCAGTGCTGCAGTAGGCAAGGAGGTGTTCTTGCAGAAAGAGCAGAATGTCATTCTGGTTGGGCTGTGAATGAGGATGGATGGCTTAGGGACAGATTTAGTGATGAGCAGCATAGGCAATATTTGTTTTCGAGATATTTCACAAATTTTTGGCCTAATATTCACCATAAATTCAAAAATTCTAGAATTCGTGATCTCCAGTCATTATTTTCTTGATTGCGAAAATCGGCAATGTAATATGTGCGTATTGTGCTCGCAATACAGACATGGCTCACTTTTGCTACATTTTTTCAAGCTGCTAGAAGTTCCTGAGACTGAAGAAAATGGTTGGCAGCAACTTTTGTGACTTTGAGGAAGAACTCCTGATCACTGTGAGTAATTTTACATTACAGCACTGTTTTTGATTAAATTTTGCATGCATGGCAGAACAATAGCTTTATATGCAGATAAAGTGCTCCAATATATTCGTGATTGCGCAAATCGACACTAATGATGTGCATATTTTTTGGTGCAATAAATCACAGCACAGTAATTTCCACTACCTAACCCCCTACACTGGAACCAGGTACACTATATCACTATCTAACCTACACTAACTATCTTCCACTAATTATCTGTATTATATATATATATATATATATATATATATATATATGAGCTAACTAACTATCTAATGTAATTGGATAAGGAATAGGATCCAGATGACAGCTCAGAGCACAGCAATGTCACTGCTCTCGCTCAGAACTGCAAAAAACAGCCGAAATGGCTGCTGGGGTGAGACTGATAGTGAAAGTACCAGCGGTCCATACAAACAAGGACTGGTAGCCAGGCACATGAACTGGAACCCAAACAACAGCACATGACACAGTTCAGGAAAGACAACGGAAACCAAAACACAAGCAGATGCCTGAACCCCATGTGGAACGGATGCATGCCGGTTACAGGCACAGCTGCCTATAAAGGCAGACAAGCAGATGCCTGGACCCCATGCAGAATGACACATGGTGGTCACAGGCAGAGCTGCCCAAACAGGCAGACAAGAAGATGCCTGAACCCCATCAGGAATGACCCATGTTGGTTATAGGCAGAGCTGCACACAGACTAGATGTCCTCCCTCCCTCTCACCGAAGGCATAGACTCGGACTAGCAGATGCCTGTCCCTCATGCTGAATTTATCCATGGGCCAACAGACAGAGCTGCACACAATACATATAAACAGACTAGCAGATGCCTGTTCCCCATGCAGAGTTCATCCATTAGTGAACAGACAGCTGCACTCCAAAACACGCAACCAGGCAAGGTGACCTTGATGTCTCACTAGGTATCCACACAGCCAGAGCATATGGAATATCCCTAGGTCAGGTACATAGCTTCTGCACCCAGCAAAGCTGTAGACAGACTGACTTCAAACCCACAGCACACAGGATGTTATAGCAGGGTAACAAGGTCATTTGACCTTAGCACACACATTGAGACCAGACCATTTACCATACCAGAACAAAGACAACAGGGAGGGGAGCATGTATACACAAGTAGCAGTTCACACACAGGTTGCCGCAGCTACAGGCAGGTCATAGCAACCAGCCTAAATGGAATCCATCGCAGCCAGTACACCAGAAAGCTACTAAAGCGAGTATATGTGGCAACCCATAACACAGTGAAATACACTGTGACAGAAAGACTAGAAATAAAAATTTGTGTAAAATAGGGAAAGGGGGGGGGGGGGGAGCTATTATCCAGGGATTGAGAAGGCAGAATACGAATACGAGGTTGGGTATGCTTTGAAGTATATTGTAGCTGCAACTACTGCCTTAATACAGCAGCTGTTGTATTAAGCGCAAAACTGTGCAACATGTGTTTTACCATTCAGATAAGATGCATTTAAAATCTCAGTGAAAATGTGAACTACTAGTCTGAAATCCATGTCTGGGCATCTCCAGACAAATATTTTTTTAGTTTAAATTAAGAAAATAGCATATTAGCGTGTCTTAAAATTCCCAGGGTAGAGGACGACTATATCACTAAGTGATAACTTGAAATACTGGTCTGAAATCCCTGTGGACACAGTAGTGCATGCTTATATCTCTGAGTGATAATGTGAAATACTAGTATGAAATCCGTGTTGGTGCATCTCCACACAGTTAAAATGTATTTACTTTTTATGTTAAAGTTAAACCCAGAGCTAGAATGTGCATAGTAGCAGCACTAACTATATAGCCAGAAGTAGTAGTAGTAGTAGTGCTGTCTGCCTTCCTGCCTACCATTCATGTTTCTTAAAGCTGCTGCCGCCATCATGCCACTGCTGCTGTCTGCCTGCCTGTAAACATGTACCATATGGCTGCTGCTGCCACCACCCCCATAGCTGCTACTCCTTGCTGCTAATCCCCTACTAAATCACAGTTTTGATTAATACGGACATCAGATGTCAAATTTGTCACTAGTGTTGATTTATTAAAAGAAGTCACAGAGCACCTTCAAGAGTATAAAGCGTAACCTTTAATTGTATTTGTTAAAAATACCCCAATTAATGCCTAAAATCTCTATCTACTTAGTCTGGCTATATATGGACTATTGCTGGGGAAAGGAAAAATATCTGACCCTCCAGCTTGCCCTATAATCTATTAACCCTGCATACAAAAACGGAATAGTCGCCCCAATGGTGGTGATCCCGTGTCAGAAACCTCCTTTTAACCCTGTATGGCCCTGACAAAGGATAGATACAACCACCTACAGAGACCCACTATACAATTCAAATATACATCAAAAACAAAAAAGATGAGTAAAGATATTTTATCAATAAATAATAGTTTCACACAAACTCCATATATATCAATCTGCCCAGTAAGTTGGTATATATGATATTGTATCCATGATGTAACAGCCTACGTCCCGAAGCGAAATATTTTATAGGTATCAGTTCATCAGGGGACTAATCATAAATTTTTATCCTTTCCGAT
Source organism: Bufotes viridis (assembly GCA_033119425.1). NCBI lineage: Eukaryota > Metazoa > Chordata > Amphibia > Anura > Bufonidae > Bufotes > Bufotes viridis. The sequence continues at coordinate 126,836,768 of CM065593.1, read as the reverse complement.
TCAATTCAGGAAAAAGAAAAAATCCTTTTATATATGGATGTTATTTTAGTGAATAATTGCCCATAAAATCATTGGTCACATAAATATTTACTAGAAAGAACCACTGTAGCAATAGTTAATTTACCATAATAAATAACTCCTATCTAATGCTCGAGCATGGATCCAATAGATACACTTGAGACAAAGATTGTACCTATAGCATATACTCTTGAAGAACTTATAAACAAACCATGCATGTAGGGAAGGTATACAGATATTTCCCCAACCAAATTGCATTGAATTCAAACCTCAATCAGTAGCTGTATATATGGCAGATGATCGCCTGAAAAACATTTACATGCTGCTCATATAGGGATAATCAAAAAGCATACTTGTGTGTCAGCAACAATATATGTCAAGCTCTAGAATTTACTTGCCCCAGCAGCAGTTAGATCTTAGGTATTGGCATTGGTGGTGCAGTGGCTGCCTCCATGATGGATAGTCTGGTGCCTGTCCATGCCTGCATGAGCTCAGCTTTCCTATAAATATGTGCATGCTCTAAAATCGGAAGTCACATGACAAGAAAGTTGCAGCCTGCGGTGGAACAGATGGTGGAAGTTAAATCCAGAAAGTAGATCACAACTTTGATTCTGAATACAGGACAGGACATAATAGTCATTGGGCATATCAAACACCTCCTCTTATATGGACCACTATCTATTAGATTGCTCAACAAGTATTTGGCTACACATTAAATATATGATTAAACTAATTAGAGGCATGCATTAGAGGCCAATGCCAACTATCACAAATGGAAGGGACCATCAGGTGGTTACCAACCTCATAATGAAATAATTAGACTGCAGTGTTTGATTACACTTATTCTGCACTGCTATCACTCCTCCCCTTGGTATACACTAAAGTAGAATGGCTAATTAACATTTCATATTTAGATAAAGTATTATATAGTAAAAGAGTAGGGGATTTTCCTATTGGTTGCTAGGGATGTTGCTAAGCTCTGACAAAGATATTGCAGCCATCTCATTGGCCCACAAGCAAGAAGGGAGGTTACTGATGAAAAACAATTATAGAATGTTCGAATATATAGCACTATATTCTACATCTTTGCAAAGTGCCGATAGTAGCAATAAAAATACACGATTAGAATATTCACAATCAACGCTAGTGGTTACCAACCTCAATATGAAATAGACTGCTGTGTTTGATTACACTTATTCTGCATTGCTGTCACTCCTCCCCTTGGTATACACTAAAGTAGAATGACCATGTCATTTTGTTGTGCCCTGCAGTCATAGAGAGCCCACAGGACACAAGGAGCTCACAAAGAGGCCTAAGGGGCACAGGGAAAACGCAGAGCGGACAGTGGGAACTCACAGGTCAGTGACCATCAGTACTTGAGGGCAGTGTAGGGGTGCTACAATGAGAGTGTGAACCCAGCAGCCCAGTACCCCCTCCTCTACAGAAACTGCTGCATGCTTCTTACTAAATTGACCTACCAGGTTCTTTAATAGGAAGGTCCTGGGAACTCCAATAGTCTGACAGCTGAGGTCAGAGCCTTTGGGTCAGATGCAGCTGAAGGCCCAGTCAACCACTCTGATGTTTGGGCATTGCAGCCTGGAGCAAGTGCAGGCAAAGGCTGGGGGGCGGGGCTATGTTTCCTCTGCCCACACAGAACGTCCTGATACTGGCCAGTCCCTGAGCTCTGGTGAGATGGGGGAGGGGGTGTACTTAGATATCTAACAGCAGGGGGACCCTGCATGGCATGCATGGCAGTATGAGTGATCCCACCTTCCTAGAGTTCCTTTTTCCATGTCCTCACACGTGCAGCAGCCATTTTAGGAAAAAATGCAATTCGTTACCATGAATCGCGAGGAAATTCGGATTCAGTGTGAATTGAATAGTTCCTAAAATTCGGATCAAATTCCACTTTGTCACCTTCGATTCGCTCATCTCTTTTTACCACCATGTTTCCAAGTTCCATGTCTAGAGATGAGTTTATCATGTTTAATTCTAACATCCCCTATATGCTCTAAAATCCGTTTTTTGAACTCTCGATATGTTTTGTCCACATACATCAGTTTACATGTGCATTTACATAAGTATATTACACCTTCGGTGTTACAGGTAGCAAATGAACAGGTGCAGTATATTTTATGTCCACCAGAATCAGAGAAGTTTAATCCTCTATGGATAAAAAGGGAAGCCCTACAATGACCACATCGGAAGGTACCCAATTGTCTGTTTGTTAACCAGGTTTCTTTCTTGGGGGTTTCAAAATGACTATGAACCAATGTATCCCAATATTGCAGCTTTGTCTATATGTAATTGCTGGAAAATCTGGGACCATTCCTGCAATGTCTGGATCAAATTTGAGAAGTGACCAATATTTCCCAAGTATGTTTCTCACTTCTTGGGCCAGAGAGTCATAGGCCCCAATAATACATATGGTTTTATCTTCCTGTAATCTATTTTTGGGAGTCAGTAATGTAGTTCTATCACACCTACGTGCATGTTGCCATGCTTCCTTCAGTATTTTATCTAGGTATCTTTTCTCCCAAAATCTATGATATAGGATTTTACCTTCTTTTTCAAAATCCATATCTCTTGTACAATTCCTCCGTATCCTGATTATCCCTCCCTATATGAGCAGCATGTAAGTGTTTTCAGGTGATCACCTGCCAATTATATAGCTACTGATTAAGGTTTGAATTTGATGCAATTTGGTGGGGGAAATATCTGTATACCTTCCCTATATGCATGTTTTATTTATAAGTTCCTTTAAGAGCATTTGCTATATGTACAATCTGTGTCTCAAGTTGATATATTGGATTCATGATCCAGCATTAGATGTAAGTTATGTATTATGGTAAATTAACTATTGCTACAGGGGTTCTTTCTAGTTAATATTAGAGATGAGCGAATTTCTCAAAAATGCGATTCGGCAGGTTCGCTGTATTTTCCGAAAAGGTTTGATTCGATCCGAATTTATTTGCAGCAATTCAAGTTAAAAAACAGCTTTTTCCTGGCTGCAGAGAGCATGTATAGTGGTGTAGAACACTTTGCCTTGCAGTAATACGCATAGGGAGTCTGCTGTGGTAGTGAAACAATACTGTGAGTCAGTATGACATGCACATGAGAGACATCCCTCCTAGAATCACTGCACACTTCACTTATTTGGGCAGTTACAGGACCAAAACTGACCAAATAACTTGTGTCAAATCAGCCTTACAGGTCAATGTTAGCGCCAGGCATAAAAAACTATGCAAAGGCCCAAGATCCTACTGTAGCATAAAGTGCATTCCTTTAACGCTGTCGTCAGCTGATTCCACATAGGTGTCTACAGAACCTGTTCTATGAAACGCTTATACAAATAGAGCCCCCTGACAGAGTAGAGAGGGTGACAGCAGTAAGTTTGTGTTGACGTCACTGATTATTTTGCCTTTCCTCTGATCCATTAGAACAATAGCCGCCCAAAAAACGGATCCTGTCTGTAGAGCATCCAACTTCACTCGGTCAGCATTTAGTCAGTAATCCATCAGTATTGCTAAAGCCCTAAAAAAACAGGAATGGATACAAAACAGAGATGACACAGGAATGGAATATTTGCATGTCTTCTGTGTTTTGTACGCACTCCTGCTACCAAATCATAAGCCAATTCTGATGGGACCATACAGGCGTTACAGCTGCTACACAGACAGAATCCACAGTGTGTGTCTCATTTTTCCTTCCTTCTGACAGATCAGAAGAAGGGTCAAATAAAGGATGATGTCAACCAGGCCAAAAAGGCAAAATAGTGGCCCAGTCATGGAGTAAGGAGGGTGGGAAAACAACTTGAGAAGTCCACAGAGTGGTAAAATGACATAGTGTTGAGGTAGCAGCAGCATGAGGAGACTACAGAGTGGCCCAGTGACATAGTGGGGAGGTGGCAGCAGCAGCATGAGGAGACCACAGAGTGGACAATTTGCAATGTGTTGAGGTGGCAGCAGCATGAGGAAGCCACAAAGTGGCCCAGTGACATAGTGTTGATTTAGCAGCAGCATGAGAAAGCCATAGAGTGGCACAATGACATAGAGTGGAGGTGGCAGCTGCAGCAGCATGAGGAGGCCGCATAGTGGCCTAGTGACATATTTTTGAGTTAGAATCAGCATGAGGAGGCCACAGAGTGGCCCGGTGACATAGTGTTAAATTAGCAGCAGCATGAGGAGACCACAGAGAGGCCCAGTGACATAGTGTTGAGGTAGTAGCAGCATAAGGAGACAACAGAATGGCGATTTGGTAGCAGCATGAGGGGACCACAGAGTGGTGAAGTGGAAGCAGCATGAGGAGACCACAAAGTGGCACAATGAAGGAGTGTGGAGGTGGCAGCAGCAGAATGAGGAGGCTGCAGACTGTTAGGGTGACATAGTGTGGAGGTGGAAGCAGCATGAGTAGGCCACAGAGAGGAATAATGAGAGTGTGTGGGGGTGGCAGCAGGAGGAGACTACAGAGTGGCCCAGAGACAGAGTTGTGAGTTGGCAGCAGCATGAGCAGACCTGAGTGGTGAGGTGGCTGCAGCATCAGGAGACCACAGAGCGACCCGGTGACAGAGTGGGGAGTGGGGAGGTGGGTGGCAATAGCAGTGCCAGCTGATGATGGTGAGTGTAAAAAGGGGCACTTGGCATCCAATGTGGCATCAGGCGGGTGGCAGCATAAAAATAGTAGCTGAGGCAGGAAGCCAGAAGAAAACGGTCTCTTTTGTCAAAGTATGAGTGAGACAGCATGGAACAGCTCTGGATATCTTATCCGGGATTGATGACTTTGCACGGAATAAAGAAGAATTTTGCCACAGCACTATGTCACTTTAGCTGTATATGCAGCCTACACATGCATTATATTATGATAGACTTGTTTTTACATTTTTTCATTATTTTGTGTGTTTCAGTTTTTACTCTATTTTCAATGTTTTTTGTGTGATTCACACACATTGGTCTTTTTCACTTATTATGGACTTGTAACATATGCTCATATGCTGGTATGAATTGCACCATGAATTAATTGATTTTTAATTTTTATTGTCAACATATTTGTATGTAATAATCATCACTCCCCCCATTCACCGTTACCCTCACTTTATTTCACTCACTCCTTCCTCACCGTCATTCCTAACCTTGCACTGAATGAAGTTTTTTTTTTTATTTTCTTCTTTTTTTTTTTTTTTTTTTTTTTGTATTTTTTTTTTGTGTTTCGTTGCAACATCGCATCTTCCGATCATGTGATCTGGATCACTGACGTCGGTATCACATGACCGATATGATGCGTCTGTTTGAAGTATTCATTTTGGATGTAAGGCACAAGCATTGGCTTGTAATACCTGACCTGCACTATAATGTTGATTGCATATGTGCATGATAATGGATTTACCGTCCCATGTTATATTTATGTCTGAATCTGGGCATATTACCACTCCCGATCATGTGACTTGGGCCACTGATGTCATTATCACATGATCGCACTGACCGCAATTTTGCGATATATGCAATGCGCATTATATTTACTATAACCGATATTCTATAAGTGGGACAGGTATAATCTATTAGGATACTATCTTTTAGATGTTTCTAACAGTACTGTGTACGCATGTATGCGCTCTTCTATGAGGTCATGCCATGTGACCATAATCGCGTTTCCTATTGGCTAGACCAGCCTTTTTAAACTCCACAGCACAGAGATGGCGTCACCGCCGGACGAAGGTTCGCCGAAACGCGCGTCGGAGTGGCGTCATCCTGGTCCTTTGGCTGCATTTTCATTACTTTGGGTAAGATCTGCATTTATGCAATGATTATTTTTCTGGCATTCTGGCATTTGTAATGTCATTATTACTGGATCCGTACTACGGAGGCAGTAATTCATGGTGTGATACTTCCTCTGTATAGGGTAATGCTCATAATTAGCAGTATTTAAGGCAAAACACGTTTGTGTTTGCATGCAGTATCTTTCCCTCCTTTGTTACTAGCTAATATTGGGTCTAGGATGGCGCTTCAATTTTTGCACCTCCTGTTGCACATACTTTTAAATTCTATGCATTAATAAAGTATATTTATATGGATATTTGCATTTGGCTCCTTTTTGGTGTTTATTTTTTGGTTTGTATTGGGAGTATATGTATTGATATATTTGGATATGTGGATGTCTCATACAAGATGCCTAGGTAATTTTACCCGCACACTGTTGTTAGGCCGGAGATATCCCCTTGGTCTTTTTTTGTGTTGCATCAGGCAATAGTGGGTGGAAATCCTGGCTGATCCACGCCATCTTGACGAAGGTCAGTCTCTACATATTTTGGGTGGATAGATGAGTTCTCCTTGGGGTAACTATGGCCACCGCCACACTCTCTGATGCCACACTACTGGCCGGGCAGGACAGCTTTTCCAGGGCAAACTCAGCCAGTTGAGGCCACAAATCCAGTTTTGCTGCCCAGTAGTCCAGCGGATCTTTAATTTGGGGTGGCAGGGTGCTGTCCAAGTATGCCACCACCTGCTGGTTCAGGTTCTGCTCCAGGTCTAGCTGCTTCTGCTGGTGAGTAGTTACTTTACTAGGAGGGTTAGGCCTCTTTCACACGGGGGTCATGTTTGACGCCCGGATAAGAGGCGGGTGCGTTGCGGGAATATGCGCGTTTTTCCCGCGCAGGTGCAAACGTTTGTAATGCGTTTTGCACGCGCGTGAGAAAAAACGCCATGTTTGGTACCCAACCCGAAGCCGGACTTCATCACTGAAGTCCGGTTTCGGGTCTTCTGGAGAATTGTTTATTTCCCCTTATAACATGGTTATAAGGGGAAATAATAGCATTCTTAATAAAGAATGCATTGTAAAAGGAAGTGGGGGGGGTTAAAAATAATAAAAGTTAACTTACCTTAGCCACTTGATCTCGTAGTTGCGATCTCTCCTCTCTTTCCCTGCATCATCTAAGATCTACAGGACCTGTGATGACGTCACATCACATGGTCCAATCACATGGTCCATCTTGGTCCATCGGGTCCCGTTGCTAAGCAACCATGCGGGAAAATCGCAACGCATCCGCACTTGCTTGCGGATGCTTGCGATTTTCCCGCAGCCCCATTCACTTCTATGGGGCCTGCGTTGCGTGAAAAACGCACAATATAGAGCATGCTGCGATTTTCACGCAACGCAGAAGTGATGCGTAAAAATCCCCATAGAAATGAATGGGTCCGGATTCAGTGCGGGTGCAATGCGTCCTCCTCACGCATTGCACCCACGCGGAAAACTCGCCCGTGTGAAAGGGGCCTTAAGAAAGCTGCTCATCAGCGGCTCTAGACTCAAGCTGATGCTGATGGAGCTTGTACTGCTCCCACCCCCCTACCCCCAACAGCAGCCATGGCAGTGGAGCGAGAGCACAGAGGGCCTGTCTCTATATTAGTTTAATTCGTCCTCCCTCTCAGCGGGTGTAAAAAAAAAAAAAAAAAACATTTTGGACCGGTAGCGAGGGTCCATCAATTTGCTGAGCCAGAAGTCATTCCTCTGCTGAATGGTGAAAATTCGGCTTTCACTACCCAAGCAAGTGAGCATGCAGCGGGCCATTTGCGCAAGTGACTCGGAGGGACTCCCTGCCTCCATATCCACTGCATACTGCATCTTCCTCAAATCCCTCTGGCTGCGAAGCTCCCCCTGTCACCTGTGTAGAAAAACCACCCATTTCGATACACATTGCTTGTGCTCCAATGTCCTTCTCCTCCTCCTCCAGTTCAGCCCCCACAGGTCTCATGTATCCTTGAGATGTAGGCACTATGTCTCCAGTCCCCTGACCAGCCAAAATATTGAGTTTGGAATTCCAAAGGTAGAAACGTCACATATCAGTCTATGTTCGGAGATGCCGTTCTGCCGCTGCAGCTCAAGGAGGGTGTGCATTGCGGTGTATGAGTGGCTGAAGTGCATGCAAAGTTTGCTGGCCATTTTTGGGAAGTATTACAGATGGGTGCAAGAATTTAGAAGACGCTTGACAACCAGATTGAACATTTGTGACATGCAGGGCGAATGGCTCATGCCTCCTTGATGCAGCGTTGACACCATGTTCTTCCTATTATTGGTCGCCATGGTTCCGATTTTGAGTTGTTGCAGACAAAGCCAGGATACAATTTCTTGATGAAGGACACAGAGCAGTTCCTCCCCTGTGTGACTCTGTTCACCCAGGAAAACTAGGTGCAGAATAGTGTGGCACAGCCATGCCTTGCACACGTGGTATGCTGGTGGGCCACTGTGAATTGTACCTGCAGTGGAGGCTGAGGACACGGTTTAGGATGAGGAGGCAGAGACGGACATTGTCGCAGAACGAACAGCGTGAGAACGTGGCGGCGGAGGCGGCTTTACCTGGCCAAGTTGCTGCTTTGGCTCGGCAGGAACCACATTTACAGAGTGGGCAGTAAAGGACATATATTATCCATGATTAGAGTTGTTTAGTTCATGTTCATACTGAATTTTAGAATGTTCATGATAAAGGACCCAAACCCGAACATTTTCATAAATGTTCAGGTTCAGGTCCATAGTTCGGCGATTATTCCCACTTTTTGAAGGGCTGCAGAGTAGAGATGAGCGAACTTTAAAAAATAGTTCGGCGTTCGGGTTGTGGTAATCGCCGCATCCCATTATGGATTCCACTACCGCGGACTATACCGGCATATGGAATCCAGAAGGGGCGGCTTCCACAAACCTGAACTGTTGAAAAGCCGAAGGACCTGGGGTGATGTCACCGTCATGTGATCAGTGCAGGGGGCGTGGCTCAGCACTGGATTTGATCCCGTGCTGAGCTACGCCCCCTGCACTGATCACAAAAATACGGTATTTTAAATTTCAGCACTGAAATTCTTGGATTGTTGTACGTTGGTTTTTATCTGCACGGGATTCAATAAAGTCTCAAGTTTTCCAGTGAAGCTGGACCGTTTTTCTCTTCATTCTGGGACTTGTTGTGCGCCAAGGTTCAGGGCGAGGTCCAGGCTCCTGGTTTCCCATGGACGAGCGCGGCATTCTACAGTGTTATCTTCCTATACTGTAACACACTTTGACCATTCTAACTGAAGGCACCAGATCTCTACTGGCATGTGTCTTACACAATAATTTATGTCAAACTGACTGCCACCATGTCCCATTCTATTTTTTACCCATGAGGTTGCAGGGTGCCCAATTGATAGATCCACTGGGCCTCCCTCTTATTTATATTTTTTACAGGATCACCTCCTCTCCAGTTGTTTTTTACTTTTTCTACTGCCATGAAAAGTAACCCTGATGGATTTTTTTGGTGGTGTTTCTTGAAATGTGCTGAAATGTGCTGACACACTGTGAGTGTCTAAACCCTTTCTAATAGTTCTTATATGTTCTGCGATCCTGGTGTTAGGTTTGCGCAGTGTGCGTCCTACGTACTGGAGTCCACAAGGGCACTCCAGTACGTAGATTGCTCCGACAGATTTGCAAGATATCTTGCCTTTCACTTTTTTCTTTCCCTTGGCAGACTTTATTTCTACCTCCTTTACTCTACTGACCCTCTTATTGTTTTGGGCAATGGTTTTCTTTTTTTATTACAACCATGTACAATACCATTTCTAATTGTAGGAGCTCTCCTGAAAATGAATGGAGGACGTTTTGGAATTAAAGGGCCTAACACCTCATCGTTCTTTAAAATTCCCCAATTTCTTTGGACTACTTTTTTCATTTGTGGGCATAACTTAGAAAAAGTAGTAATAAAAGCACATTTAAAATCCTTCTGTTTCTTCTTTTTGGATACATTATTATTTCCTTTGTGGTCCGGGCTATCACGCAATGACCGTGGGTACGACATGCCATACCCTGAGCTGGTTGGCTGGGTTGTGCCTGAAGCCACGTGCGCGGATAGGCCTGGAGAGGGCATACCCTGGAGGAGAATGTAGAATAGGGGAGGGAGGGGGGGGATGTACACGAGACACACCGCCGGCGCACGGGGCCTGGGGGCCTAAATAGGGCTCATACGCCCCTCCCACAAATACAGGCTGCTTGCAGCCTTAACTACTTGTGGTCCGGGCTATCACGCAATGACCGTGTGTACGACATGCCATACCCTGAGCTGGTTGGCTGGGTTGTGCCTGAAGCCACGTGCGCGGATAGGCCTGGAGAGGGCAAAATAGGCCAAGGACCCTATGCTTGATTTAACTAATTTATTGGCAAGGACACCACCCATACGGATTACAGAGCCAGCGACCGATAGGCCTGTGAAATTCCCTGTGCGGATTCGGGACATATCTGCTGAAGCAAGAGAGTCTTCACCGACCCATTGACCGGATGACATGCGCTGGCACCTGATGACTGGAAGCTGCCGAGGCCGCCCCGATACGAAAGGAGTGGCCCGAGATGTCCTTCGGGTTACGTCTTAGCCCCGCTACCAGCGAGCGAATATGGGATATGAACTGAGTCGTGGAGAGCGGATTCCTCTTGAAGGGGAGTAGGAGGCTGGCAGGCGAAGCAGTTCGTAGCAAGCCCAACAACCTTGTGAGGATTCTGACCGGACACCAGTCATTTTGAGTGGGCAAATACTTGATTACCGTGGGTGGACCTGTCTGACTAGTCTTTGTGGAATGAATGCTAAGAACGAAGTAGGTGTCACGCCAGGACAGCTGTTCTTTGCGCAGGCAGCCGTGATCCGGTGAACCAGTGGTGAAATCTCCCGGCCGGAGGAGCCCATAAAGCCGAGGTACATGGCCGCTGGAATGACCATACCGGTAAAAGGCCCAAAATGGGCGCCATCCAGCGCCGCAGATAATCCTCTGAACAGTTCACCAGATACCCGCTGCCCGCGGGGCGAGGCTTTCGTCGCCGTTTTCTGGACACCCCTAAGCGCTGCTTTAATGGCTTGATAGGACCAGATAGACCTGCGGCCTGGGTTGTCGAGCATGGAGTGGAGTTGCACACCCGCCAGGTACAGCTTGACGGTGTTGAGAGACAGCTTAAGTTCGTAGTGACAAAAAGCAATGAACGCCAGTAAATAAGTGACCTCGTCCCAGTCACACCGAGGATGGACCAGCCCAAACTAACACCGTACCTACCTGGACCCTGGCGGCCTCCTCGGCCCATGCACCAAATCCTTACCTTATAGAGAGCCTTGCTCAATTCGAGACGCGAACAATGGATGGAAGGTATTTCAGCGAAACTGAGGGAACATGAAGTGGACTGGATACCGTAAGCGTGGCAACAGAAGAGGACTGCGTAGGATGTGACCCTACCTCGTGAAATGTACACGAGACACACCCCCCTTACACGACTGTGGACTAAGGCAGCCCGACAGTGGACCGACCCTGGGCGAACCAGGGGGCGTATAACATCTGTCTGAGACTGGACGATCCAGGTAACAAACAAAAAACATAGCATGGAAACAACAGAGAGCCTGGGCGAACCAGGGGACATAAACATCTGACTTGGCCTGGGCGATCCAGATAACACACACAGACACATAGCATGGAAACGACAGAGAGCCTGGGCGATCCAGGGGACATATAACATCTGTCTTGGCCTGGGCGATCCAGGTAACACACACAGACACATAGCATGGAAACGACAGAGAGCCTGGGCGATCCAGGGGACATATAACATCTGGCTTAGCCTGGGCGATCCAGGTAACAAACAAAGACACATAGCATGGAAACGACAGAGAGCCTGGGCGATCCAGGGGACATATAACATCTGTCTTGGCCTGGGCGATCCAGGTAACACACACAGACACATAGCATGGAAACGACAGAGAGCCTGGGTGATCCAGGGGACATATAACATCTGGCTTAACCTGGGCGATCCAGGTAACAAACGAAACACATAGCATGGAAACGGCAGAGAGCCTGGGCGATCCAGGGGACATATAACATCTGTCTTGGCCTGGGCGATCCAGGTAACACACAAAAACACATAGCATGGAAACGACAGAGAGCCTGGGCGATCCAAGGGACATATAACATCTGGCTTAGCCTGGGCGATCCAGGTAACAAACAAAGACACATAGCATGGAAACGACAGAGAGCCTAGGCGATCCAGGGGACATATAAAACCCTATAGTATATTAATAGTGATGGCCTGGCAACCCCCAGTGGCACTCAGAACCCCCTAACCAATATTGTGTCATCTAGCACCCACTGAAGGAAGGGCCTGGGACTGGTTACCGGCCACTGGTAAAGCATGACACCCTTAACCCTTGGCCTTTAATAGCAAGGGAGGGACGTGGCATAACTCTCAGACTGTGGCCACAGCTGGGGTACTATTCCCATGTGTGATCCCAGCGTTGCCACTTAGGACATGTGTTCCCCTGATGAATCCCCCCCCTCTTTTTTTTTCAAAATTTCCTTATCTTAATATTCTTGCCCCCCCCCCCGGCCGGATGCCAGGCCACCCGGCAGCCCCATAGAAGAGCGGCGCTCTGCATTGCCAGCCAGGCACGCCGCGGCCCGGCTAAACGTCTGCGCTCCAGCGTGGAACGCACGCCGGACTGCAAACCTCGCGACAGAGGAGAGATCACGGCTGCTCCTGTTTGGCTCGCTCGCGCTGAGCCGTGCTTACCTCTGCCGCTGAACGCGACCCTGCTCTGCTGCCACGAACGGCCGGACGATATCGCACCTGGACCCCGCGCCGCAATGCCTACGCTGGTCCTTCACAAGCCGGCAGCAGGATGTGACTCTACCTCGTGAGATGTACACGAGACACACCGACGGCGCACGGGGCCTGGGGGCCTAAATAGGGCTCATGCGCCCCTCCCACAAATACAGGCTGCTTGCAGCCTTAACTACTTATTGTCCTTCTCTTCTCTTTTCATTCTTCCTTCCTTCCTTTGTTCCTCAAGGAACCCCTCTCCATAACCTTTTTCTTTAAATCTATCTATTATGATTTGGCTCTGTGTGTCATAATCACAAATTTTTGAGCTACTAATTCTTTGAAGTTGGCTCTTTGGGATATTTTTAATCAAAGGGTCATAGTGACAACTATGGATATCTATGTACCTGTATATGTCTGTCAGTTTGAAGTAGGTTTTGGTGATAATTTTATAATTAGTCACAAAAATTTCTAAATCTAGAAAATTGATGTTTTGTTTGCTAACCATTTCCGTGAATTTAATGTTCCACTCATTGTAATTAACCGCTTTAGCCCCCCTAGCTTAAACACCCTTAATGACTAGGCCACTTTTTACAATTCTGAACTACACTACTTTCACCGTTTATTGCTCCGTCATGCAACTTACCACCCAAATGAATTTTACCTCCTTTTCTTCTCACTAATAGAGCTTTCATTTGGTGGTATTTCATTGTTGCTGACATTTTTACTTTTTTTGCCATTAATACAAATTTAACGACATTTTTGCAAAAAAATGACATTTTTCACTTTCTGTTGTAAAATTTTTCAAAAAAAACTTCATTTCTATATACATTTTTCTCTAAATTTATTGTTCTACATGTCTTTGATAAAAAAAAGTCCAATAAGTGTATATTTATTGGTTTGGGTAAAAGTTATAGCGTTTACAAACTATGGTGCAAAAAGTGAATTTCCGCATTTTGAAGCAGCTCTGACTTTCTGAGCACCTGTCATGTTTCTTCAGGTGCTAGAATGTCAGGATAGTATAAATACCCCCCAAATCACACCATTTTAGAAAGAAGACACCCCAAAGTATTCGCGGAGGGGCATGGTGAGTTCATGTATCATTTCATTTTTGTTCACAAGTTAGCGGAAAATGACACTTTCTGAGAAAAAAAAAAAAAAGTTTCAATTTCTGATAACTTCTGGCAAAAAAAAATAAAATCTCAGACGGACTCACTATGCCCCTCAGTGAATACCTTTGGGTGTCTACTTTCCGAAATGGGGTCATTTGTGGGGTGTGTTTACTGTTCTGGCATTTTGGGCGGGGCTAAATTGTGAGCCGCCATGTAAAACCTAAAGGTACTTGTTGGAATTTGGGCCCCTTTGCGCACCCATGCTGCAAAAAAGTGTCACTTATGTGGTATCGCCGTACTCAGGAGAAGTAGGGCAATGTGTTTTGGGGTGTATTTTTACATATACCCATGTTGGGTGAGAGAAATATCTCTGTAAATTGTCAACTTTGTATAAAATGTTTTAAAAGTTGTCGTTTACAGAGATATTTTTCACACAAAGTATGGGTATATATAAAAATACACCCCAAAACACATTGCCCTACTTCTCCTGAGTACGGCGATACCACATGTGTGCCACTTTTTTGCAGCCTGGGTGCGCAAAGGGGCCCTAAAACCAATGAGTACCTTTAGGATTTCACAGGGCATTTTTGCGCATTTGGATTCCAGACTTCTTCTCACGCTTTAGGGGCCCCTAAAATGCCAGGACAGTATAAATACCCCACATGTGACCCCATTTTGGAAAGAAGACACCCCAAGGTATTCTGTGAGGCATATGGTGAGTTCATGTAAAATTTTATTTTTTGTCACAAGTTAGTGGAATATGAGACTTTGTAAAAAAACAAAATAAAAAAAAAATATATCAATTTCCGCTGACTTGTGCCAAAAAATAAAAATTCTGTGGACTCACCATGCCCCTCACGGAATACCTTGGGGTGTCTTCTTTCCAAAATGGGGTCACATGTGGGGTATTTATACTCACCTGGCATTTTAGGGGCCCCTAAAGTGTGAGAATCCAAATGCATAAAAATGGCCTGTCAAATCCTAAAGGTACTCATTGGTTTTAGGGCCCCTTTGCGCATCTTGGCTGCAAAAAAGTGTCACTCATGTGGTTTCGCCGTACTCAGGAGAAGTAGGGCAATGTGTACAGTAGTTCAACTCTTGAGACGCGCGCCCCTGTGAACTCGCGCGTCTCGCGAGATGACGCGCCGATGCGTCCACACAGAGCTACAGGACCGCCCGCAGGACTCATCCCTGCGTTCGGCGGTCCTGTAGTATTTAATATATCTTAGAAACTATTTCAGGCTTGTGTCCTGACCTTCCCAGATGAATAAACAATCGTCTATGTAGCGTTTCCACAATTTAAGGCCACTGTTGGGTTCCTGTATTAGGGGATCTATGTATTTCTTCTCCCAAAAGGCCATAAACAGGTTGGCGAAACTGGGCGCAAATTTCGTGCCCATCACCGCTCTCGTAATCTGCTCATAAAAATGGTCTCCAAACCAAAAATAATTATATTCCAGACAGTGCTTGATACAGTCTAGGATAAAATCCCTGTGGGGTTCCTTAACCACTTCAGCCCCCCTAGCTTAAACACCCTTAATGACCAGGCCACTTTTTACAATTCCGCACTACGCTACTTTCACCGTTTATTGCTCCGTCATGCAACTTACCACCCAAATGAATTTTACCTCCTTTTCTTCTCACTAATAGAGCTTTCATTTGGTGGTATTTCATTGTTGCTGACATTTTTACTTTTTTTGCCATTAATACAAATTTAACGACATTTTTGCAAAAAAATGACATTTTTCACTTTCTGTTGTAAAATTTTTCAAAAAAAACTTCATTTCTATATACATTTTTCTCTAAATTTATTGTTCTACATGTCTTTGATAAAAAAAAGTCCAATAAGTGTATATTTATTGGTTTGGGTAAAAGTTATAGCGTTTACAAACTATGGTGCAAAAAGTGAATTTCCGCATTTTGAAGCAGCTCTGACTTTCTGAGCACCTGTCATGTTTCTTCAGGTGCTAGAATGTCAGGATAGTATAAATACCCCCCAAATGACACCATTTTAGAAAGAAGACACCCCAAAGTATTCACGGAGGGGCATGGTGAGTTCATGTATCATTTCATTTTTTTTCACAAGTTAGCGGAAAATGACACTTTCTGAGAAAAAAAAAAAAAGTTTCAATTTCTGCTAACTTCTGGCAAAAAAAATAAAATCTCAGACGGACTCACTATGCCCCTCAGTGAATACCTTTGGGTGTTTACTTTCCGAAATGGGGTCATTTGTGGGGTGTGTTTACTGTTCTGGCATTTTGGGCGGGGCTAAATTGTGAGCCGCCATGTAAAACCTAAAGGTACTCGTTGGAATTTGGGCCCCTTGACACTCAGGCTGCAAAAAATGTCACTTATGTGGTATCACCGTACTCAGGAGAAGTAGGGCAATGTGTTTTGGGGTGTATTTTTACATATACCCATGTTGGGTGAGAGAAATATCTCTGTAAATTGTCAACTTTGTATAAAATGTTTTAAAAGTTGTCGTTTACAGAGATATTTTTCACACAAAGTATGGGTATATATAAAAATACACCCCAAAACACATTGCCCTACTTCTCCTGAGTACGGCGATACCACATGAGTGACACTTTTTTGCAGCCAAGATGCGCAAAGGGGCCCACATTCTAATGAGTACCTTTTAGGAGGGCATTTTTACGCATTTTTCTTCTCACGCTTTAGGGCCCCTAAAATGCCAGGGCAGTATAAATACCCCACATGTGACCCCATTTTGGAAAGAAGACACCCCAAGGTATTCGCTGAGGGGCATAATGAGTCCATGAAAAATTAAACTTTTTGTCAAAAGTTAGCGGAAAGGGAGACTTTGTGAGAAAAAACAATAAATTTTTATTTTTTGGCACGTTAGCGGAAATTGATATATTTTTTTTTTATTTAGTTTTTTACAAAGTCTCATATTCCACTAACTTGTGACAAAAAATAAAATTTTACATGAACTCACCATACCCCTCACGGAATACCTTTGGGTGTTTACTTTCCGAAATGGGGTCATTTGTGGGGTGTGTTTACTGTTCTGGCATTTTGGGCGGGGCTAAATTGTGAGCCGCCATGTAAAACCTAAAGGTACTCGTTGGAATTTGGGCCCCTTTACGCACCCAGGCTGCAAAAAAGTGTCACTTATGTGGTATCACCGTACTCAGGAGAAGTAGGGCAATGTGTTTTGGGGTGTATTTTTACATATACCCATGTTGGGTGAGAGAAATATCTCTGTAAATTGTCAACTTTGTAAAAAATTTAAAAAGTTGTCGTTTACAGAGATATTTCTCACGCAAAGTATGGGTATATATAAAAATACACCCCAAAACACATTGCCCTACTTCTCCTGAGTACGGCGATACCACATGAGTGACACTTTTTTGCAGCCAAGATGCGCAAAGGGCCCACATTCTAATGAGTACCTTTTAGGAGGGCATTTTTACGCATTTTCTTCTCACGCTTTAGGGCCCTAAAATGCCAGGGCAGTATAAATACCCCACATGTGACCCCATTTTGGAAAGAAGACACCCCAAGGTATTCGCTGAGGGGCATAATGAGTCCATGAAAAATTAAACTTTTTGTCAAAAGTTAGCGGAAAGGGAGACTTTGTGAGAAAAAACAATAAATTTTTATTTTTTGGCACGTTAGCGGAAATTGATATATTTTTTTTTTTATTTAGTTTTTTACAAAGTCTCATATTCCACTAACTTGTGACAAAAAATAAAATTTTACATGAACTCACCATACCCCTCACGGAATACCTTGGGGTGTCTTCTTGTATTTATACTGTCCTGGCATTTTAGGGGCCCCTAAAGCGTGAGAAGAAGTCTGGAATCCAAATGCGTAAAAATGCCCTGTAAAATCCTAAAGGTACTCATTGGTTTTAGGGCCCCTTTGCGCACCCAGGCTGCAAAAAAAATGAAAAATTTGGCACAAGTTAGCGGAAATTTTTTTTTTTTTTTTTTTTTTTTGCAGTCTCATATTCCACTAACTTGTGACAAAAAATAAAATTTTACATGAGCTCCCCATACCCCTCACGGAATACCTTGGGGTGTCTTCTTTCTAAAATGGGGTCACATGTGGGGTATTTATACTGCCCTGGCATTTGAAGGTCTCCGCAATCATTACACGTATGGCCAGCATTAGGAGTATCTGCGATTCTCCTTATATTGAGCATACGGGTAATGAGATTTTTTTTTTCCGTTCAGCCTCTGCGCTGAAAAAAAAATAAAAAATGAACGGCACAGATTTTTTCATTCGCATCGATCAATGTGGATGAAAAAATCTCTGCCAAAATCAGTGACTGCGGTGCGGTGGGCTGGGCGCTAGCTACCTAACAAGTAGCTAACTAACTGGCGGTGATAAGGGACCATTATGCCCCATTTACACGTCCGCAATTCTGTCTGCGGAACGGAATTGTGGACCCATTCATTTCTATGGGGACAGACTTTTTCCCGCTCGGATCCGGAATTACGGATCCGCTCTTCCGGGTCTGCACTTCCGTTCCGCAAGAATATAGAACATGTCCTATTCTTGTCCGCAATTGCGGACAAGAAAAAACATTTTCTATATACTTCTGGCAATGTGCGGATCTGCAAAATGCTGAAAGCACATTGCCGGTGTCCGTGTTTTGAGGATCTGCGAATCCGCGGATACGCAGATCGGATCCGTGAATCCACGGATCCGCAAAACACATATGGACGTCTGAATGGAGCCTTACAGGGGGTGTGATCAATGACAGGGGGGTGATCAGGGGGTCTAGATGGGGTGATCAAGGGGTTAACAAGGGGTTAATAGGTGGGGGGGGGGTTAGTGTAGTGTTTGGTGCAACTTTACATAGTTACCTGGTCCTCTGGTGGTCGATCCCAGCAAATGGGACCACCAGAGGACCAGGTAGCAGCTATATCAGACGCTGTTCACAAAGCAGCATCTGATATAGCTGTTTAATTCACATCTACAGCCTGCCAGCGATATCATCGCTGGCAGGCTGTAGGAGAACTCCTGAGGCGCGCGTTCACAGGAAGTCTCGGCTCTCGCGGGATGACGCGCCGATGCGTCGTCTCAGAACTACAGGACCGCCCGCAGGACGCATCCCTGCGTTAGGCGGTCCTGTAGCGGTTAATATCTGGATCTACACTTAAAAATTGCCTCACCGCTTCTAGTCCGATCTCTTTGGGGAAAATAGTATACAACGAGGTGATATCTACTGTCACCAAAAACATGTTTTCAGAGAATACCTCTATTTCTTTTAAAACTTCCAGTACATACCCCGTATCTTTCAAAAAGGATGGTGTTTGTGGTACATACCTTTGTAGGAATACGTCCACGTACTTTGACACTCTGCTTGTGATGGAATCAATGCCAGAGACTATAAGCCTGCCCGGAGGGCATTTTTCATCTTTGGCGAATAGTACATTATTGGGGTTCTGGGATATTTGTTATTTAGATATTCATATTCATACTTATTCAAAATCCCTTGTGCTTTCCCTATGTCCAAGAGGTTCTTCAATATGTTCTTATACTTATTAACAGGGTCACCTCTCAATAGTCTATATGTGCTGTTGTCAATTAGGATGCGTAACATTTCTTTTTCTCTGTTCAGAACAACAATACCCCCCCCCCCCCTCTATCAGCTGGCTTCACAACTATGTTCTCATTCTTACTTAATAGGAATTATTGCACAGCAGCCTTTGAACAACATGGTGGAACAGTACTTGTGCACGCGCCTACACGTACTGACTGATGGTTCTGTCCCATTCAACATCTGGGTCTCCAAATTGTCCACATGGCCTGAGCTTGCCCTTTAAGCCTTGGAGGTGCTTGCCTGCCCTGCAGCCAGTGTATTGTCTGCACGTGTATTAAGCAAGGCAGGGGGCATCATAACAGACAAACACAGCCAATGTGGACAAGCTCACGTTCATTAAAATGAACCAGGAATGGATCCCACAGGACTTGTCCGTACCTGCGCGGAATAGACCTTTATAACTGCCTCAACCATACTTTCTTGTACTCCAGTGCACTTATTCATTGAATCCTTTTTTTTATTTGTACCATTATTTTGGGGGCTACCCCAATTTTAAAAACAAAATAAATAAATAAAACCTTTTAAGATACTCCCTCCTCCTCCTTCATCGCCGCTTCCACCAACAACACAACATTCGCCGGCTCCTCAACCTCCGACTCCGCATCCACCTCCTCCTCCGAGTCTCTGGTTAATAATGTTTAATTTTTATTTGTTTTATTTTATTTTAAGTTATTTCCCTATCCACATATGTTTGCAGGGCACTTACACATTTTGCTGCCTTTTGAAGCCCTATAGCCCTTACCAGGACTTTGTTACAGCCATATTTGTGCCCAAAAGTTCGGGTACACATTTACTTCATTGGTGGGCGAAATGAAGCCTCTGTTGCCGTGAATAAACCTCTCCTCTGTCTGGGTGCCAGGGGCCTACATTAGTGAGAATCGCCTATTCCATGGTTTGATGACATGAAGCCTGTTTTGCCATGAATTAACCTCTTCTCTGTCTGGGTACCAGGGGCCTACATTTCTGAAAATCGCCAGTTGCATTGGTGGATGACATGAAGCCTGTTTTGCCGTGAATGACCCTCTCCTCTGTCTGGGTGCCAGAGGCCTAACTTACTGAAAATTGCCTGTCCCATTGGTGGGTGACATTAACCTTGTATTGCCGTGAATAAACCTCTCCTATGTCTGGGTGCCAGGGGCCTAACTTACTGAAAATCGCCTGTTCTATTGGTGGGTGATATTAACCTCTTATTGCCATAAATAAACCTCTCCTATCTCTTGGTGCCAGGGGCCTAACTTACTGAAAATCGCCTGTTCCATTGTTGGGTGACATTAACCTCTTATTGCCGTGAATAAACCTCTCCTCTGTCTGGGTGCCAAGGGCCTACATTTCTAAAAATCGCCTGTTCCATTGTTGGGTTACATTAACCGCTTTTGCCGTGATTGAACCTCTCCTCTGTTGTGGCGCCAGGGGCCTAACTTACTGAAAATAGCCCGTTCTATTGGTGGGTAACATTAACCTCTTATTGGCATGAATAAACCTCTACTCTGTCTGGGTGCCAGGGGCCTACATTTTTGAAAATCGCCTGTTGCATTGGTGGATGACATGAACCTGGTTTTGCCGTGAATGAACCTCTGCTCTGTCTGGGTGCCAGGGGCCTACATTTCTGAATATCACCTGTACCATTGGTAGGTGACATTATCCCAGTTTTGACAGTAATAATCCCCTGCTGTGCATTGCTGGCAGGAAACCAAATTATGTAAAAACGTCTGTAACTGATGAAAATATGCGTGACTACAAACGCACGCTGATAGACGTGCTTCTGATGGCATTCCCATATGACGCCTCCTAAAGCTCCTACTCTACATCCACCTCCTCCTCCGAGTTGCCAATTAATAATGTTTAATTTTTATTTGTTTTATTTTAAGTCATTTCCCTATCCACATTTGTTTGCAGGGCATTTACCTCCATTTTGCTGCCTTTTGTAGCCCTCTAGCCCTTTCAGGGCTATTTTACAGCCATATTAGTGCACAAAAGATAGGGTCCCCATTGACTTCAATGAGGCTCTGGTTCGTGGTCAAGTTCGCGTTAAGTTCGGATCCCGAACCCGAACAATTCTGTGAAGTTCGGCCGAACTCGTCGAACACGAACATCCAGGTGTCCGCTCAAATCTAGTTACAATTTATAATAAAAAGTCCTGAAAAACGTGAATATGTTACCCAACAATCTAACCGACAAATTTAATAAAATTATTTTGCTGTCAGCTCAGGCTGCAGGGGTTCTTGAGCACCAATAAAAGTGAATTTGTCCCACTAGAATGTAAGAGCTGGATTAACTGAATTGATTTGCACTTGATTTGTCAGGTGTTCAGGAATTTCTGCACCACCTAATTCAGCACATGCGCCAGGCAAGGGATGTGTGTTAAACCGGCTAGGCCCAGAGCTGCTACCAGATTTGCCCATTATCGCACACCACCAGGCCCGGCTTGAGGCTCAGTGGCACCAATGACTCATCGGTCTGTTGTTCCATGCCCGTCCACAGCTCCTGCGTGGTGTGGGCTTTGTCCCCCAAACAGATGAGTTTCAGAACAGCCTGCTGTCATTTCCCCCTGGCTGTGCTGATGTTGGTGGTGAAGGTGTTACGCTGAGCGGATGAGAAGGTGGTAGAGGAGGAGGAAGCGGAGTAGGAGGAGGCAACATGAGGCAAAGAGAAATGTTCTGCAATCCCTGGGGGGTGGGTGGGAAGGACATGCTCCAAACTGCTATCTGCCTCTGGCCCAGCCACCACTACATTTACGTAGTGTGCAGTTACGGAGATATAACTTCCCTGCCCGTGCTTACCGATCCACATATTGGTGGTTATGTGGACCTTGCCACAGATGGGGGGCATCATACAAACCCTTGAAAAATTATCATTGATGGCCTGCTGGTGACCCTCAAAAACATTTGGAGCAAAGGCCTGCTGGTTACCCTCTAAAATATTATAGTTGAGGGCCTGAAAGTGAGCGGACCCTATAAAAAATTGTAGTGAGGGCCTGAAGGTGAGCAAACCTCTTAAAACATTGCAGTGATGGCCTACAGGTGAGCAGACCATATAAAACATTAGAGGTGAGGGCCTGAAGCCAAGCGAACCCCATAAAACATTGCAGGGGTGGCCTACAGGTTTTTAGACCGTATAAAACGATAGAGGTGAGGGCCTGAAGCCGAGCGAACCCCATAAAACATTGCAATAATGGCCTACAGGTGAGCAGACCGTATAAAGCATTGGAGGTAAGGGACTGAAGGTGAGCGAACCCCATAAAACATTGCAGGGATGGCCTACAGGTGAGCAGACAGTATAAAGCATTGGAGGTAAGGGACTGAAGGTGAGCGAACCCTATTAAACATTGCAGTGATGGCCTACAGGTGAGCAGACCGTATAAAACATTAGAGGTGAGGGCCTGAAGGTTAGCGAACCCCATAAAACATTGCAGTGATGGCCTACAGGTGAACAGACCATATAAAGCATTGGAGGTAAGGGTCTGAAGATTAGCGAACCCCATAAAACATTGCAATAATGGCCTACAGGTGAGCAGACCGTATAAAGCATTGGAGGTAAGGGACTGAAGGTGAGCGAACCCCATAAAACATTGCAGGGATGGCCTACAGGTGAGCAGACAGTATAAAGCATTGGAGGTAAGGGACTGAAGGTGAGCGAACCCTATTAAACATTGCAGTGATGGCCTACAGGTGAGCAGACCGTATAAAACATTAGAGGTGAGGGCCTGAAGGTCAGCGAACCCCATAAAACATTGCAGTGATGGCCTACAGGTGAGTAGACCCTATAAAACATTAGAGGTGAGTGCCTGAAGGTGAGCGAACCCCATGAAACATTGCAGTAATGGCCTACAGGTGAGCAGACCATATAAAGCATTGGAGGTAAGGGTCTGAAGATTAGCGAACCCCATAAAACATTGCAATAATGGCCTACAGGTGAGCAGACCGTATAAAGCATTGGAGGTAAGGGACTGAAGGTGAGCGAACCCCATAAAACATTGCAGGGATGGCCTACAGGTGAGGACAGGATTCAGACCGCGCGTAGGAATCGAAAGTCCCAAAAAGCAGTTCACTTATCCCTCCAGGAAATGCTGAGGTCTGCAGATATCCTGGATATAGATATCCTGCAACTTGTAAAAGATGTACAATAGTGAAGTTCTGTGAGGTTCCTCACCTCTTAATTGCTCAGTTTATACTCACAAAAGTGGCAGGTTTTACAGGCACATCAAGCTGGAGTTGCAACTTCAACCCTTCACAGGATCCGAGGGCACACTCCCACAGTAGCAGATAAAAGGTGTAGTATACGCTCAGGAACCCACCGACTTCAGATGAGGCTTCCTTTCTTTTCAATGTACTTCAAACAATTTCTTAAATCACATAAATCAGCGTTTGCAATCTCTCGCTCAACCGGGTTTGCTCCAGAGCTAGTCAGGGCTCGCATAGAGGTCTATGCAGCCCTGACGAAGCTCTGGGAGCGAAACCCGGGTTGGGCGAGAGGATTGCAAACGCTTGATTTTATGTGATTTTAAAGAAATTGTTTGTAAGTACATTGATATTAAAAATTTTGAAGTTACCATCGGATCCTCACTATGGTTGGAGAGCTTCTGGTTTGCAGTGTTTGAAAAGAAAGGAAGCCTCATCTGAAGTCGGTGGGTTCCTGAGCGTATACTACACCTTTTATCTGCTACTGTGGGAGTGTGCCCTCGGATCCTGTGAAGGGTTGAAGTTGCAACTCCAGCTTGATGTGCCTGTAAAACCTGCCACTTTTGTGAGTATAAACTGAGCAATTAAGAGGTGAGGAACCTCACAGAACTTCACTATTGTACATCTTTTACAAGTTGCAGGATATCTATATCCAGGATATCTGCAGACCTCAGCATTTCCTGGAGGGATAAGTGAACTGCTTTTTGGGACTTTCGATTCCTACGCGCGGTCTGAATCCTGTCCTCAAAACTGTTAATAGTGTTGAATACCCACAACACATTACGGACTCGCAGCGTCTCACAAAGGACTGGTGATATTTTCTTTCCATTTGATATATGGCCTACAGGTGAGCAGACAGTATAAAGCATTGGAGGTAAGGGACTGAAGGTGAGCGAACCCTATTAAACATTGCAGTGATGGCCTACAGGTGAGCAGACCGTATAAAACATTAGAGGTGAGGGCCTGAAGGTCAGCGAACCCCATCAAACATTGCTGTAATGGCCTACAGGTGAGCAGACCGTATCAAACATTAGAGGTGAGGGCCTGAAGACGAGCGAACCCCATAAAACATTGCAGTAATGGCCTACAGGTGAGCAGAACGTATAAAGCATTGGAGGTTAGGAATGAAGGTGAGCGAACCCCATTAAAGATTGCAGTGATGACCTAAAGGTGAGCAGACCATATAAATTATTAGAGGTGAGGGCCTGAAGCTGAGCAAACCCCATAAAACATTTCAGTAATGTCCTACAGGTGAGCAGGCAGTATAAAACAATAGAGGTGAAGGCCTGAAGCCGAGCGAAACCCATAAAACATTGCAGTGATGGCCTAAAGGTGAGCAGACCGTATAAAGCATTAGAGATGGGGGCGTGAAGCCGAGCTAACCCTAAAAAATATAGTAGTAAGGGCATATATATATGGAAAAGGAGGTGGAGGAGGAGACGGATGAGAAAATATGATACAAACATATACCCTTTTTTTCCGGTGAAAAGGTTGCATCTGAATCTTGTGAATTGAGTACATTAAAAAGCATACACTTAAACTGCATTTTTGTTCCTCACTAGCTCAGCTTTCTTCTGGTGGAGTGGAGAAGTCAGGGGTAGAGATGAGCGAACACCTGGATGTTCGGGTCTGAGAGGTTCGGCCGAACTTCCGGAAAATATCCGGGTTCGTGATCCGAACTTAACCCGAACTTCATCCCGAACCCGAACCCCATAGAAGTCAATGGGGACCCGAACTTTTGGGCACTAAAAGGCCTGTAAAAGACTCCCGGAAAGGGCTAGAGGGCTGCAAAAGGCAGCAAAATGTAGGTACATCCCCTGCAAACGAATGCAGATAGGGAAATGAATTAAAATAAAATAAAATAAATAAAAATTAACCAATATCAATTGGAGAGAGGTCCCACAGCAAGGAATCATGCGTCATATCATCCACCACTGGAGAAGGCCACTCTCATTTATTTGGGACCAGCACCCAGACAGAGGATACAGGTCCCACAGCAAGGAATCATGCTTCATATCAACCACCACCGGAGAAGGCCACTCTCATGTATTTTGGACCAGCACCCAGACAGAGGATACAGGTCCCACAGCAAGGAATCATGCGTCATATCAACCACCACCGGAGAAGGCCACTCACGTATTTTGGACCAGCACCCAGACAGAGGAGAGAGGTCCCACATCAAGGAATCATGCGTCATATCAACCACCAACGGAGAAGGCCACTCTCATTTATTTTGGCCCAGCACCCAGACAGAGGATACAGGTCCCACAGCAAGGAATCATGCTTCATATCAACCACTAGTGTTGAGCGCGAATATTCGAAAAGCGAATTTTTTTAGCGAATATCGGCACTTCGCTAATTCGCGAATATTTCGAATATAGCGCTATAAATTCGCTATTTCGAATATTCGTTTTTTTTTTTTTTTTTAGTTATATTTTTTTCTTTCCTACTTCCCAAAAGTAGTTCTTACCTGTCCTGAGGATTCCTGGCTTCCTGGCTGCTCTAGTCAGTGCCCGTTGCCGCTTCTGCCGACTTCCGTGCTCATGTGGAGCGTCCCCATCCATGGGAGAATCTCCATATACTAAAATGTACTGTCGGATTTGAGGAATTACGTTGAAATCGCAATGCGATTAATTCAAGTTATATTAATCGCATTGCGATTACAACTTAGCACTGCTATCTTACATAGGCTAGAATTAACGAATATGGAGTATAGCTATGCACTAGCAGTGCTAAGTTGAAATCGCAATGCGAATACTTTAAGTTAAATTAATCGCATTGCGATTACAACTTAGCACTGCTATCTTACATAGGCTAGAATTAACGAATATGGAGTATAGCTAATGCTATGCACTAGCAGTGCTAAGTTGAAATCGCAATGCGAATACTTTAAGTTAAATTAATCGCATTGCGATTTCAACTTAGCACTGCTGCTATATTCCATATTCGTTAACTTCGTTAATTCTAGCAAGCTGACCCATTATAAACCCAGCTCTAAGTTGAAATCGCAATGCGATTAATATAACTTGAATTAATCGCATTGCGATTTCAACGTAATTCCTCAAATCCGACAGTACATTTTAGTATATGGAGACGTTCCCATGGTGATGGGGACGCTCCAAGAGCACAGAAGTTATGGTTGGCTTGGTAGAATTAGCGAATAGCGAATATGACGAATGTATTCGTCATATTCCTCAAAACGAAGATAACGAAGTATTCTACATCTTCGTTTTAGCTACCTATTCGTCTCGTCATCGTCAACTTCGCTATTCGCTAATTCTAGCAATCAAATAGGAAGGTTGACTTACCAGACAGCTGTGTTAAATTCGCTATGCGATTATTATTATTTTTTTTAATACAATAATTATATTATTGATAAAATTATTATAAGTATTCTATTTATTAAAAAAAAAAAAAAAAAATCGCATAGCGAATTTAACACAGCTGTCTCTATAGTCAACCTGCCTATTTGATTGCTAGAATTAGCGAGGTTGACGAATAGGTAGCTAAAACGAAGATGTAGAATACTTCGTTATCTTCGTTTTGAGGAATAGACGAATACATTCGTCATATTCGTCATCCTCGCTAATTCTAGATATGAAACCAATAGGAAAGTAGCCTTAAGTACAAATCGCAATATGCGATTATTTAAATCGCATGTTAATCGCGATAACTAGAAAAAATGACGAATATTCGATTTCGACGAATATGAAACGAATATTCATTCGAATATTCGCGAATTTCGTCGAAATCGAATATGGCACCTGCCGCTCATCACTATCAACCACCACCGGAGAAGGCCACTCTCATGTATTTTGGACCAGCACCCAGACAGAGGATACAGGTCCCACAGCAAAGAATCATGCGTCATATCAACCACCACCGGAGAAGGCCACTCATGTATTTTGGACCAGCATCCAGACAGAGGAGAGAGGTCCCACATCAAGGAATCATGCGTCATATCAACCACCAACGGAGAAGGCCACTCTCATTTATTTCGGCCCAGCACCCAGACAGAGGATACAGGTCCCACAGCAAGGAATCATGCGTCATATCAAACACCAACGGAGAAGGCTACTCTCATTTATTTCGAACCAGCACCCAGACAGAGGATAGAGGTCCCACAGCAAGGAATAAGGCGTCATATCAACCCCCACCGGAGAAGGCCTCTCTCATTTATTTTGGACCAGCACCCAGACAGAGGATACAGGTCCCACAGCAAGAAATCATGCGTCATATCAACCACCACCGGAGAAGGCCACTCTCATGTATTTTGGACCAGCACCCAGACAGAGGAGAGAGGTTTTCACAGCAGAGAATCAGGCATTTAGATCACCCACCACAGGAGTAGGCCACCATTTAATGGGACCCCGGCAACCATGTCAGATGGCACAAACATCAGCTTCACATCACCCAGCACAAGAGAAGGCCACTTTGAGAGACTTTGACCCCTGCACCCAGACGGAGGAGAGAGGTTTTCACAGCAGAGAATCATGCATTTAGATCACCCACCACAGGAGTAGGCCACCATTTAATGGGACCCCGGCAACCATGTCAGATGGCACAAACATCAGCTTCACATCACCCAGCACAAGAGAAGGCCACTTTGAGAGACTTTGACCCCTGCAACCAGGCGGAGGAGAGGGGTTTTCACAGCAGAGAATCAGGCATTTAGATCACCCACCACAGGAGTAGGCCACCATTTAATGGGACCCCGGCAACCATGTCAGATGGCACAAACATCAGCTTCACATCACCCAGCACAAGAGAAGGCCACTTTGAGAGACTTTGACCCCTGCACCCAGACGGAGGAGAGAGGTTTTCACAGCAGAGAATCATGCATTTAGATCACCCACCACAGGAGTAGGCCACCATTTAATGGGACCTCGGCAACCATGTCAGATGGCACAAACATCAGCTTCACATCACCCAGCACAAGAGAAGGCCACTTTGAGAGACTTTGACCCCTGCACCCAGGCGGAGGAGAGGGGTTTTCACAGCAGAGAATCAGGCATTTAGATCACCCACCACAGGAGTAGGCCACCATTTAATGGGACCCCGGCAACCATGTCAGATGGCACAAACATCATCTTCACATCACCCAGCACAAGAGAAGGCCACTTTGAGAGACTTTGACCCCTGCACCCAGACGGAGGAGAGAGGTTTTCACAGCAGAGAATCATGCATTTAGATCACCCACCACAGGAGTAGGCCACCATTTAATATGACCGCGGCAACCATGTCAGATGGCACAAACATCAGCTTCACATCACCCAGCACAAGAGAAGGCCACTTTTAGAGACTTTGACCCCTGCAGCCACACGGAGGAGAGAGGTCCCACAGCAGAGATTCAGGCATTTATATCATCCAGCACAGGAGAAGGCCGCTTTCAGTGACTTAGGCCTTAGCACCGACACAGAGGAGACAGGTCAGATAGCACAAGCATCAGTTTTACATCAACCACCACAGGAGAAGGGCACTTTTAGAGACCTTGACCCCTGCAGCCACACGGAGGAGAGAGGTCCCACAGCAGAGAATCAGGCATTTCGATCACCCACCACAGGAGAAGGCCGCTTTCAGTGACTTTGGCCCCCTGCACCCACACAAAGGAGACATGTCAGACAGCACAAGTATAACATTCATATCACCCAGCACAGGAGAAGGACACTTTCATGTACTTTGGCCCCGGCATCCAGACAGAGGGAAGGTTCATTCAACTCTGGGTTGCACCCCAAGATCCTACTTAATTTCAGGAGTACAAGACAACATGGTTTAAGGCAGTTATTAAGGACTACTCTGCACAAGGGAGGGTCAGGTCTTGTGGGATCCATGCCTGGTTCATTTTTATAAACGTCAGCTTGTCCACGTTGGCTGCGGACAGGCGGCTGCATTTGTCAGTAATGACGCCCCTTGCCGTGCTGAATGCACATTCAGATAAAACGCTGGCCGCCGGGCAGGCCAGCACCTCCAAGGCATAACATGCTAATTCTGGCCACGTGGACAATTTGGAAACCCAGAAGTTGAATGGGGCCGAACCATCCATCAGTACGTGGAGTTGTGTGCAGACGTACTGTTCAACCATGTTAGTGAAATGTTGCCTCCTGCTAACACGTTCCGTATCAGGTGGTGGGGCAGTTAGCTGTTGCGTGGAGACAAAACTTTTCCACATTTCTGCCATGCTAACCCTGCCCTCAGAGTAGCTGGCCGTGACACTGCTGCGTGGGCCACCTCTAGCTCCTCCTCTGCCTTGGCCTTGGCCTTCCACCTGTTCCCCTGTGACAGTTGGGAATGCTCTCAGGAGCGCGTCTACCAGTGTGTGCTTGTACTCGCGCATCTTCCTATCACGTTCCAGTGCAGGAAGTAAAGTGGGCACATTGTCTTTGTACCGTGGATCCAGCAGGGTGGCCACCAAGTAGTTAGCACACGTTAAAATGTGGGCAACTCTGCTGTCGTTGCGCAGGCACTGCAGCATGTAATCGCTCATGTGTGCCAGGCTCCCCAGAGGTAAGGACAAGCTGTCCTCTGTGGGAGGCGTATCGTCATCATCCTCTGTATCCCCCCAGCCACGCACCAGGGATGTGCCTGCGCTGTGCTGGGTGCCACCCCGCTGTGAACCTGCTTCATCCTCATCCTTCTCCACCTCCTCCTCATCCTCCTCGTCCTCCAGTAGTGGTCCCTGGCTGGCCACATTTGTACCTGCCCTCTGCTGTTGCAAAAAACCTCCCTCTGAGCCACTTCTAACAGACTGGCCTGAAAGTGCTAAAAACGACCCGTCATCCTCCTCCTCCTCCTCCTGGCCCTGGCCCACCTCCTCTTCCATCATCGCCCTAAGCGTTTTCTCTAGGAGACATAGAATTGGTATTGTCACGCTGATAACAGTGGCATCGCCACTGGCCATGTTGGTGGCGTACTCGAAACAGCGCAACAGAGCACACAGGTCTCGCATGGAGGCCCAATCATTGGTGGTGAAGTGGTGCTGTTCTGCAGTGCGACTGACCCGTTCGTGCTGCAGCTGAAACTCCACTATGGCCTGTTGCTGCTCGCACAGTCTCTCCAGCATGTGCAAGGTGGAGTTCCACCGGGTGGGCACGTCGCATATTAGGCGGTGAGCGGGAAGGCCGAAGTTCTGCTGTAGCGCTGACAGGCGAGCAGCGGCAGGATGTGAACGCCGGAAGCGCGCACAGACGGCCCGTACTTTATGCAGCAGCTCTGACATGTCTGGGTAGTTGCGAATGAACTTTTGCACCACCAAATTCAGCACATGCGCCAGGCAAGTGATGTACGTCAAACCGGCTAGTCCCAGAGCTGCCATGAGATTTCGCCCATTATCGCACACCACCAGGCCGGGCTTGAGGCCCAACGGCAGCAACCACTGGTCGGTCTGTTGTTCAATACCCCGCCACAACTCCTGCGCGGTGTGGGGCCTGTCCCCCAAACATATGAGTTTCAGAATGGCCTGCTGACGTTTACCCCGGGCTGTGCTGAAGTTGGTGGTGAAGGTGTGTGGCTGACTGGATGAGCTGGTGAAAGCAGAGGAGGAGGAGGAGGAAGCCGAGTAGGAGGAGGAGGCTACAGGAGGCAAAGAATGATGTCCTGTGATCCTTGGCGGCGGAAGGACGTGGGCCAAGGAACTATCCGCCTGGGGCCCAGCCGCCACTACATTTACCCAGTGTGCAGTTAGGGAGATATAGCGTCCCTGGCCGTGCTTACTGGTCCACGTATCTGTGGTTAGGTGGACCTTGCCACAAATGGCGTTGCGCAGTGCACACTTGATTTTATCGGACACTTGCATGTGCAGGGAAGGCACGGCTGTCTTGGAGAAGTAGTGGCGGCTGGGAACCACATACTGGGGGACAGCCATGGCCATCAGCTGTTTGAAGCTGTCTGTGTCCACCAGCCGGAATGACAGCATTTCAAAGGCCAGTAGTTTAGAAATGCTGGCATTCAGGCCAAGGGCTCGAGGGTGACTAGGTGGGAATTTGCACTTCCTCTCAAAGGTTTGAGAGATGGAGAGCTGAACGCTGCTGTGTGAAATAGTGGAGACGCTAGGTGACGGTGGCGGTGGTGGTGGTGGTGTCGGTGGAACATGCTCTGTTTGCTGCTCGGCAGGTGGCAACATTCCTCTCGAGGCGGAAGCCGAGGCAGCAGCGGTAGAGGGAGCAGGGGAGCCTGAGCGGGTTCCTTGTTTTTAAGGTGTGTACTCCACTGCAGTTCATGCTTTGCATGTAGATGCCTGATCATGCAGGTGGTGCTCAGGTTAAGAACGTTAATGCCTCGCCTCAGGGTCTGATGGCACAGCATGCAAACCACTCTGGTCTTGTCCTCAGCACATTGTTTGAAGAAGTGCCATGCCAGGGAACTCCTTGAAGATGCCTTTGGGGTGCTGGGTCCCTGTTGGCGCTGGCCAATAGCAGGCGAACTCTCTGGACGGCGGCTGTTCTGCTTTTGCCCCCTGCTCCCTCTTTGGCTTCGCTGTTGTCTCGGTCTCACCACTGCCTCTTCCTCTGAACTATTTAAGTCAGCGGCACGACCTTCCGTCCATGTGGGGTCTAAGACCTCATCGTCCTCTGCATCGTCTTCCACCCAGTCTTCCTCCCTGACCTCCTCCTGTTCAGTCTGCACACTGCAATAAGACGCGGCAGTGGGCACCTGTGTTTCGTCATCATCAGACACTCGGTCACTCTGCTGTGGTGGTATTCCCATGTCCTCATCATCTGGATACATAAGTGGTTGTGCATCAGTGCATGGAATGTCTTCCACCGCTGGGGAAGGGCTAGGTGGACGCCCCTGGAAAACCGTGGGAGCAGAGTCTTCAAACATAAGAAGAGACTGCTGCATAACTTGAAGCTCAGCCAGTTTCCCTGATATGCATGGGGGTGATGTGACAGACTGATGGGCTTGGTTTTCAGGTGCCACCTGTGCGCTTTCCGCAGAAGACTGGGCGGAAGACAATGTGGTGAACGTGCTGGAAGCACTGTCGGCCACCCAATCGACTAATGCCTGTACCTGCTCAGGCCTTACCATCCTCATAACGGCATTGGGCCCCACCAAATATCGCTGTAAATTCTGCCGGCTACTTGAGGGAGTTGGTTCACTACTTTGTGCGCCTGAGGCCGAACGGCCACGTCCTCTGCCAGCAACAGAGGCTCCACGGACACCACCACGACCGCGTCCTCGTCCCTTAATAGAATGTTTCCTCATTGTTGCGATTCAACTCGCACCACAATAAAATATATTATTTTTTAGCCCCAAAATTCCCACAATGGAAGATATAATTCCTTTTTCCGGTATTAATTACAAGAAAACTGCTGCAAATTGGACACCAGAATTTTTAAAATGCTAGTTTTGGTGCATAGATTCCCACACGGGGAGATATAATTCCTTTTTACAGGAGTAAAAACGTGAGGCCTAGTGTTTCTGGACTGGTCTAACAAACACTAGATTGATTAAATTGGCCTTTTTTTCACCAAAATTACAACACTGGACAATAATGCCTTTTGGCGGTATTAATTACAAGAACACTGCTGCTAATTGGAAACCAGATTTTTTATAATGCTAGTTTGTGTACTGTGAGGCAGTGACAGGCCTCATGGCTGATAGAAGAGAGGAATGGCAGGATTATCCATCTCTTTCCCATCAGTGGGCAGGTCTGAGGCAGCAACAGGTGCCACAATCAAGAGAGCATAAAGCTGTCCTCACAGTGAGATGGGTGTGTCCTGTGAGGTACAGAAGCCTGGAGTGGTTCTGTGTGTGGTTTGATCTGGGAGCGCTGAGAGACCACAAGGCTGGGAGTAGCCTGAAGTTTGGGGGGTCCCGCGACACCTAGGGATAAGGGTTGCATGGTCAGCGTCGGGCGGACGACTGGACCACAATCCCCCAAAAGACACCGGTGAGGTAACAGCCAGGAGGCTGATGGACATTGGGCTGGGAAAGCCGCATGGGTGCCGTGTGTGTGAACAGTGTCTTAGGTGAGTCAGGGACACACTGTGTTGAGTTAGAGCCCAGCCGGGCAGGTGTTTGTTTTGAATTTCATTTATTTATGTTGATGCTGGGACAATAAAGCGATGTTTTGGCCCCTAAAGCTGCGGTGGACGACTATCTGTATGTGAACGATCCTCGAGACCAGAGCTAACCCCCACATTTGGTGTCGGATGCGGGCAGTCATCCCTGCTGGAAAAAGGCAAAGTGTTGCTAGGGGCAACGACCTGACAGAAAAGAGCAGGTGCTGCTGAATATTGCCAAGGAAATTGCTGTGTTGCTGTGCAGTGATTTAAAGGGCCAGAAGCCTGCTTGTTCGCTGGAGCAGGTGCTGCTGGAAAACTGCTGGTGTTACTCTGGACTTATTTTTTTCTGTGGTGCAAGCTGTGTTCATATTTAAAGGGCCAGAAGCACAATAAAAGAAACTGACCTGTGGAAATTTTTTGGTCAAAATGGCGACCTGGGTGAAAGATGGTCTGGTTTGGCGGAAAACCGAGGCCACAGAGAAAATAATAGAGCAGCTGGTGCGGGAAACTAATTGCATGTTGAGGAAGTCAAGTGCTGCACTCAGAGAGGCTGCTCTGAATCGTAGTGGACTGTTCGAGGTAATATGTGCCGTTGCCAAGGGCAACCGTCGGGAAGACAAAGAGGTGGAGAGTGGTGCGTTTCTCAGGAGTGCCTATTTTCCCTGCGACTGTGCACAGAGTCCTAAAGGGTGCGGCTGGAATGTCCGTCCGGAAAAAGACAGGAGACAAGTCCAAGGCGTCTCCCGTGGCAACTACTGCATTGAGGAGAAGGGGGGTGTCCGTGCTGGAGATATACCTGGACTACCCTTATCTTCCGGGAGTGCTGAGTCAGTGACGACAATCGGTAAGACTGTTCCTGTTGATAATTTTGTGGCAGACCCAGTGGCAGTGAGCCAGCGGCAGTTGCTACCTGCCGGGCTGGTGAGTGATAAAGCGCTGCGACGTGAAGATGTCTCAAAAATAAGTGACTATGGGAAAAATGCTGTGTCTGAACAGGCTGGTAAGCCTGTTGCGGTTGCTCTCTCGCAGGAATCTGCAGGGGAGAAGCTCAAGATGTTGTTTAAAGTGCCCGTGACCAAGGCTAGGTTTGGGATGGCGAAAATCAGAGATCCCATGCTAGCCTGGGTAAGAGGTAGAATGATGTCTGTCCGGGACAATTATGTGAATACTGTGGACTATCCGGTGGTCCTCACGGAGGGTGAGACCATGGTGGGAACAGAGACTGATGGACTTGATGTTGCAAATATGCTCATGCGTGACGTAATGTGGGGCAATGGAGACACTTCTGTAGGAAGTAATGAAGCTCCTACAGAACCTGTACCTGTCCCTTTAAATGAAGGTGTAAGGCAAATGCAGATAGAAAGCAATGGTTTAAGTGAAATGACCATTAGAAACAGTGGTGCAGACACGGTGCCAAGTGAAGGTGCAGAGTTTGTTGAAATGTATAATGATAATGTGGTTAATGTGAAGGTTCTGCACATAGAAAACAAGTTACTTGAAGTGCCTAATGATATGTGTGATGATGATATACCTGCTCCTTTAAAGGGTGTGATCAGGGAAGAAGCTCCCCTGTTGGTAAAAATGTGGATGGTATAAAAAGGCTAATTGATGTTGAGAGCTCACAACTGATGGAAACCACTGTGAAAAATGTGCAAGTACATGGGGCCGTCCTAGAGGGTGTACCACACGTACTAGAAGTGGATATGCAGTCTCCACAGGTTTCTATGGTTAATAAAATGTCCCAGGTGGGGATTAGCTCATCGGTGCCCCTAGAGGACAGGATTGAGAATGACACGAGCGGTATATATAACGCATGTTCTGTGACCGATAGCAACTCAGAGAGAAAGGCTGCCATGCCGAGGTCTTGCCAAACTAAAGTGGTTACTAGTAGCGACCAGGTGACAGATATATCTGACGAGACGAGAGTTCAGTCGGGTGACGTCAGCCTAGTGTCTGAAGCTCATATCCAGTCAGTCTTAGATGACCTGACAGAACAGTACAGCTGCAAACCGGAGGCTGATCTCACTCTCGCCACACGGTCCCTAGATACGATAGAGAAGGGACTAGCTGTCGTCACAGAGTCGCTAAAGATGGCTGCAGAAGGGTCAAAAGAGGAGACCCCGGAAAAGACGAGTGAATTGAAGGGTCTACCGCCTGGTGTCCTGGGGAAGGGAAAAGACTCCAGAAAGACACAAAAGTCTATAGTAGACCTCGACAATGGGCTTGAAGAGTCCCTGGGTGGAAATCCCACAGAGTGTCTAAGGAAGAATGGTGGTACTCCTACAACTGCTGTTACACCAGAACAGAGTGAAGAGCCGCTGGAACAGAAGGCCCAAGAGCGGGGCGCTGCTAACAAGCTGGTCCGAAAAACTAAGAAGACGACTATGGCCCTCTCCTTGGCTAGAGCCCTTGAAAAAGCGCTTAAGGAGCGAGATGAATTGGAGAGGCTGAACAAGCAACTCAGAGTAGAGATGGAAGATCTCAGGAGCTCAAAAGATGAAATCGATGAGTTGGAGAGGCCTAAGCGTGCTCCTGCGCAGCAGGGGAAGAAAATGAGATACCTGAAGAGGAAGATTCTCTAAAAGATGCCAAGAAGTCAGAGCCCGTTAAGAATGGGTCTGGAGGTGGTGGCGCTGTGGTGCCAGCCGAGGCAGAGAGGAAGATGGAAGAGGTATCTGCTGAACCAGATGATGGTGCTGAGGTGGATGCAGAAGCCCAGAGACTCGTGGCAGTGTGTGGCCAGGACCTGGTCATGAAAGACATTCCCTCTGCTGTCAATGCCTTCCAGAAAGCCAGCAGTCTGCTGGGGAAGAAATACGGGGGACCGACGACCAGTATGAGGGTGCTGTCTACTCCGATGGGCTGGCTCTCCTGAATCCTGCCCGAAAGGAGAACCATATCCTGGGTGAACCTCTTCAGGGATTGCCAGAAGATGCTGAGTCTGAAACGGACTCTGATGTCCCAAGTACCTCCATCCTTAATGAGAAAGAGGAGGAGGAGCTAAGAATGCAAGTATGTAATGCTGTGTCCGTGAAGGATGAAAAGCCTATCAAAGTGACTGAAGACTCCAAAAGAGACTCAAAGGCTGAGGCTGATGAGTTGGAGTGGGAGAAATCCTCGGATGTTCCCAAGACCAAAGATAAGGCTGAAGAAGAGTCGGCCGAAGTGAGGGAACAGTTTAGTCGAGAGTTGCAGCAGTCCAAGAAAGGACATGAGGAACATGTGCTGATGCGAAATGTGGAGAGAGAAAAACGAAAAGAGAGAGGCCACTGGTGCGAAAGCGCATCATCCTCACTCGTGAAAGAGAGTACCGGGTCATGAGATGGGCAAGAAAATCCCGTAGGTCTTATTTGCCCCATACTAAACTCATGTGGGTGAGAAACCAAGCACTATTGGCCTGGGTCTGGCAGAATAAGGGGAAGACTGTAGGCCAGGTCGATGCCCTCTCACGAGCATCGTGGTTGGATGCTAGTGTTCACCTCTACGGGGTTGAACAAAGGGGGGATATGTGAGGCAGTGACAGGCCTCATGGCTGATAGAAGAGAGGAATGGCAGGATTATCCATCTCTTTCCCATCAGTGGGCAGGTCTGAGGCAGCAACAGGTGCCACAATCAAGAGAGCATAAAGCTGTCCTCACAGTGAGATGGGTGTGTCCTGTGAGGTACAGAAGCCTGGAGTGGTTCTGTGTGTGGTTTGATCTGGGAGCGCTGAGAGACCACAAGGCTGGGAGTAGCCTGAAGTTTGGGGGGTCCCGCGACGCCTAGGGATAAGGGTCGCATGGTCAGCGTCGGGCGGACGACTGGACCACAATCCCCCAAAAGACACCGGTGAGGTAACAGCCAGGAGGCTGATGGACATTGGGCTGGGAAAGCCGCATGGGTGCCGTGTGTGTGAACAGTGTCTTAGGTGAGTCAGGGACACACTGTGTTGAGTTAGAGCCCAGCCGGGCAGGTGTTTGTTTTGAATTTCATTTATTTATGTTGATGCTGGGACAATAAAGCGATGTTTTGGCCCCTAAAGCTGCGGTGGACGACTATCTGTATGTGAACGATCCTCGAGACCAGAGCTAACCCCCCACAGTACATAAATTCCCACACTGGAAGATATAATTCCTTTTTAGAGGAGTGAAAACGTGAGGCCTAGTTTTTCTGGTCTAACAAACACCAGATTGATTAAATTGATTCCCACACGGGGAGATATAATTCCTTTTTACAGGAGTAAAATTGATTTAAATTGATTCCCACACGGGGAGATATAATTCCTTTTTACAGGAGTAAAAACGTGAGGCCTAGTGTTTTTGGTCTACCAAACACCAGATTGATTAAATTGGCCTTTTTTTCACCAAAATTACAACACTGGACGATATAATGCCTTTTGGCGGTATTAATTACAAGAGGACTGCTGGTATTTCAGAACACCGGAATTGTTAAAATGCTAGTTTTGCTAGATAAATTTCCCATACTGGGAGAAATATTGCCTAAGCCTTTTTACAGTATTAATTACAACAGGAATGCTTCTTCTGGTCTAACACCAGAATAATTTTATTATTACGGTGAAAGCTTTTTCAAATTTATATTTCTGGCACATAAAAAAAAATATATATTTCTGGCTGACAGTATTGGACAAAGTAGTGGCACTGGCTAGCCTAGCTGGAACAGCACATTCATGGGATTTGCTATCCAAGTGGGTTACTTTCAGTTTCACCACTGATATATTAAATATCTTTGCAGTTAGTATGGGTGACACAAGCACAGCCAAACCCCTGATGTAGTATATCTATGAAAAAATCGACTATTACATGAGATTAATGGACGTTGTGGCAGCTTTTGCTGTAGCACCACAAGTCCCAAAATGGCCGCCGCCTATCAGCCCAGTAACATGTGCCAGAAAACAGTCTGCCCAGCCAGAAAAAAAATTGACTTTGACTGAGCAGCTGAATCGCTGTTGTTCTGATTCACAGGTGTAGATTTTTAACTTCTTTGGAGCTTTGGTTTACACTCTGTGGCAGCAAGTGCTGGCGCACCACAAGTCCCAAAATGGCCACCGCCGGTCAGCCCAGTTACATGTGCCAGTAAAAATCGCTCTGGCCAGTCTCAACAAAATAGTGACTTTCAGTAAACAGCTCAGCTGAGTTGTTCTGATGCACAGGTGTAGAAAGGTAGATCATTTAATCACTTCTTTATCCCTGCCTATCTCGCCCTCACAGAAGCTGCATCCTCTCCCTACACTAGTAAGAGCAGTGTGACGTGCGGCGCTACGTGACTCCAGCTTAAATAGAGGCTGGGTCACATGCTGCACTTGGCCAATCACAGCCATGCCATTAGTAGGCATGGCTGTGATGGGCTCTTAGGGCAAGAAGTAAAACGCTAGCTGATTGGCTGCTATGCAGCCCTTCAGAAAGCGGGAAGAAATCGACGAACACCGGACCCGAACCCAAACTTTTTTGAAAATGTCCGGGTTCGGGTCCGTGTCACGGACACCCCAAAATTCGGTACGAACCCGAACGATGCTCGAACTGTTCGCTCAACACTAGTCAGGGGCAATCGAGGCCTTGATAATTTTTATCTGAGTCAACCTTTCAGCATTGCCAGTGGACAAGTGGATACTCTTATCGGTTATAATGCCACCAGCAGCATTAAAAACATTCTCAGACAATACACTGGCCTCAGGGCAGGCCAGCATCTCCAAGGCATAGAGCGCAAGTTTGTGCTACGTGTCCAGCTTGGACACCCAGTAGTTGTAAGGCACTAAGGGATCATTTTGGGCGCTGACAGAGTCTGCAATGTATTCCTTCACCATCTTTCAAAACTTTTCCCTCCTTGTAGCACTAGGACGTGCTTCAAGGTGAGGTTGCTGGTGGGGTGTCATGAAAGTGTCCCATGCCTTGGACAGTGTTGCCCTGCCTCTGTTGGAACTACTGTGTGTTCCCCTTGTCTCCCTTCCTCGGTTGCCTAAGGAAGTACGGACTCTGGTGGCTACATTGTCAGATGGAAAATTTTGGAGCAATCATCAACAAGTACCTTCTGG
Organism: Bufotes viridis; assembly: GCA_033119425.1. NCBI lineage: Eukaryota > Metazoa > Chordata > Amphibia > Anura > Bufonidae > Bufotes > Bufotes viridis. The sequence goes on along the minus strand of CM065593.1, from coordinate 126,797,283 downwards.
TATTGCACAGTTTTACTCGTTCTCTCCACCACAGAAATGAGAGATGATAAGTTCTCTTTGTAGCAGGGGTCGAGAAAGGTGAACAACCAGTAATCTGTGTTGCCTAAAATGCGAACAAAGCGAGGGTCACGGGAAAGTCAACCATGTGTGCCAGAGTACCAACGGGCAAGACATCCTTACCCTCATACTCCTCTTCTTCTGCACATCCACGCTGAACACATGGAATTAAAGTTCCATGGGTACTAGCGTCTGTACCAGAGGCAAGTGTCTCCAGCTCCTCCTCCTCCTCTTAATGGCCCAATTTGCGCTGAGAAGACGAACTGGGGGAGGTCTGGCTATCATCCTGTGTCATATCCTCCCCCAAGACAAACCGGCTGAAGCTGTGCATGCTTTTGTAAATGGGCACACAAGTGATGCGCCTTCACTAGTAGCTCCTGCAAATTGGGGTGGGTTTTGATAAACCACTGAACCACTAAGTTTAAGATGTGGGCTAGGCATTGAATGTGTGTCAGATTGCCAAGCTCCAAAGCCAACACCAAGTTATGGCCATTGTCAGACACAACCATGCCTGTTTGTAGGTTGAGTTGCGTGAGCCACAGCTCGGTCTGGTCCCTTATACACCTCCACAGTTCTGCAGTGGTGTGCTGTTTGTCCCCTAAGCAGATAAGCTTCAGGACGGCCTGTTGACATTGACCCACAGCAGTGCCATAACTGCTTCTAGCTAGCAACTAATGGCTGACTGCTGTTGGATTTGGAAGTGGAGAAGGAAGCGGTGGAGGAGGAGAAGTGGGGGTTGGAGCCAGTAACATAGCTGCTGGAAGAGACCCTGATGGACGTAGGGCCCGCAATCCTGGGCGTGGGTAGCACCTGTGCCATCCCAGAATACGACTCACTCCCGGCCTCCACAACATTCACCCAGTGTGCGGTCAGGGAAATGTAGCGTCCCTGGCCACAAACAACTTGTCCATGTGTGCGTGGTTAGGTGGACCTTCCCAGAAAATGCGTTGGTCAGGGCACGGGTGATGTTCTGGGACACATGCTGGTGTGAGGTGGGCACCGCACACCGTGAAAAATAGTGGCGGCTGGGGACTGCATACCGAGGGACGGCTGCCAACATCAGGCTGCGGAAGGCCTCAGTGTCCACAAGCCTAAATGGCAACATTTCAAGGGCCAGTAATTTTGAAAGTTGCGCATTTAGTGCTATGGCCTGTGGGTGTGTGGGTGGGTATTTGCACTTGAATTCAAATGCCTTTTGTAATGTACATTTGGACGCTGCTCTGAGACAGGGAAATGGGTCTTGTAGCTGATGGTTCATGTGAGGGTCTAGGTGCAGGGCGAGAGGCATCCAGGCCTGCGCCTTCGACAGGGGATAGGCCAGCAGTGTGTAACACAGGGTAAGAGGAGGCAGTGGTGGGACTCGCAGACCCAGAGTGTGCACCCAGGCGTTCGGCCCAATTATTAGGGTGCTTGGATGCCATGCTAGGTTGCTAGTGTTCACACCCCAGGTCATTTTGGAACGGTAAATGTTGCAAACTACCACTCTTTTGTCGTCTGCACTTTCCTCAAAAAAGCGCCATACTGCGGAACACCTACCCCTTGGCAAGGTAAATTTACGCATAGGGATGCTCAGTGTAATGGTTGCGGGCCTGTTTGGTGTGGGCCGACATCTCCCTTTTGCAACCCCACTGCCTCTCTGTATTGCTGTCCACGCTCGGTTTTTCACCTTCCCATGTTGGGTTAGTGACGAAATCGTCCACCACCCCCTCTTGTACTATGTCATTCTGCTCATCCTCCTGACTTGATCTAACCACCACCTCAGTGATTGGCAACTGTGCTCACCTTGTGAACGAATGATTGCCGTTCACCACCATCATCTTCTTGAGACTGTGAAGGCTCAAGAGGTTGGGAATCAGGGCACAATATCCCAGGTACCTCTTCAAGCGTGCTTGGCGAGAGAGCCAAACCAAGTACTGGTGAAGAAAAGAGGTCATTTGAATAATCAAGTGTGGGATCAATTGTTTTGCCAGACGCAACATGGTGGGAGGAAGGAGAATCAGAGTGAGGATTCGATTGACAAGACTCTTGTCTACAGAGACTGGACTTTGTTGAAGAGGGTGTGGTGCTTAACCGACTGGAAGCATTATCTTCTGCAATCCAACCAACAACCTGTTCACACTGGTCCAACTGGGACAGTGTTGCCCTGCGCCGCCCAGCTAGGTTGGACATGAAGATGGGTAAGGCGGATTTTTTAGTTTTTTCTAGTGCACTGGCAGCAGGCACAGTTTAATTGTGCCCATGGCCACGGCCTCTAGTTGCACCATCAGCATCACGCCCAGGGCCACGGCCTCTGCTTGCACCATCAGAATCACACCCAGGGCCATGGCCTCTGCTTGCACCATCAGCAACACGCTCACTTCCCCCTCCCTTTGTGCTTGCCTTCTTCATGTTAATGGTTTTGTCTGTAGATGTGTCTCATATTGTTTTACTGTCCGCTAAAGACACAGTTTTCTGATGCAGGACAGTACTGGTTACAGGAAAATACATATTTTCGCTACTACACTAGCCCAGAGATAATGACATTTTTACAATACACACTGTATTTGCTTGCTGTAATCTACTGGATACAGAAAAATAAAAATTTTCGGCACTTCACTAGGCCAGAGATAATGACATTTTTACAATACACACTGTATTGGCTTGCTATAATGTACTGGATACAGAAAAATACAGATTTTCCCCACTACACTAGCCCAGAGATTGACATTGTTACAATACACCCTGTGTTGGCTTGCTGTAATATGCTGGATATGGGTACAGAGAAATAATGATTTTTGGTACTACACTAGGCCAGAGAAAATGAAATTTTTACAATACACACTATTGGCCTGCTAAAATGTACTGGATATAGGAAAATACAGATTTTCGTTACTACACTAGCCCAGATATAAAGACATTTTTACAATACACACTGTATTGGCTTTTGGAATGTACTTAATAGGGGAAAAATGCAGATTTTCGGCACTACACTAGCCCAGCGATAATGTAATTTTTGCAATACACACTGTATTGGCTTGCTGTAATGTACTGGATATAGAAAAAAAAAAATCGGCACTACACTAGATAAGAGATAATGTAATTTTGACAAACCACAATCTATTGGCTTCCAGTAAGTTACTGGATACATAAAAATACAGTTTTTCGGCACTACTCTAGCCCAGGGATAATTACATTTTTACAATACACACTGTTTTGAATTATGGAATGTACTGGATACAGAAAAATCTGATTTTTGCCACTACACTAGCCCAGAGATAATGATAATTTTAAAATACACCCTCTTTTGGCTTGCTGTAATCTACTGGATATGGATACAGAAAAATAAAGATTTTTGGCACTACACTAGGCCAGAGATAATGAATTTTTTTACAGAACACACTGTATTGGCTTGCTATAATGTACTGGATACAGAAAAATAAGATTTTCGGCACTATACTAGGCCAGAGATAATGTAATTTTTACAATACACACTGTATTGGCTTGCTGTAATGTACTGGATACAGAAAAAATACAGATTTCTGACACCACACTAGCCCAGAGATAATGACATTATTACAATACACACTCTATTGGCTTCCAGTAAGGTACTGGATACAGAAAAATAAGATTTTCGGCATTACACTAGCCCAGAGATAATGTAATTTTTACAATACACACTGTATTGGCTTGCTGTAATGTACTGGATACAAAAAATACAGATTTTTGCCACTACACTAGCCCAAAGATAATGAAATGTTTACAATACACCCTTTATTGGCTTGCTGTAATCAACTGGATATGGATACAGAAAAATAAAGTTTTTGCACTACACTATGCCAGAGATAATGAAATTTTTACAATAGACACTGTATTGTCTTGCTATAATGTACTGGATATAGAAAAATACTAATTTTCGACACTACACTAGATCAGAGATGATGTAATTTTGACAAAACACACTCTATTGGCTTCCAATAAGGTACTGCATACAGAAAAATACAAATTTTCGGCACTACACTAGCCCAGAGATAATGACATTTTTACAATACACACTGTATTGGCTTGCTATAATGTACTGGATACAGAAAAATACAGATTTTCGGCACTACACTAGGCCAGAGATAATGTAATTTTGACAATACACACTCTATTGGCTTCCAGTTAGTTACTGGATACAGAAAAATACAGGATAATGAAATTTTTACGTGACATACTGCTAGCTGACATAGAAAATACTAATTTTCAACACTACACTAGATCAGAGATGATGTAATTATTGACAATACACACTCTATTGGCTTCCAATAATGTACTGGCATACAGAAAAATACAAATTTTCGGCACTACACTAGCTCAGAGATAATGACATTTTTACAATACACACTGTATTGGCTTGCTATAATGTACTGGATACAGAAAAATACAGATTTTCGGCACTACACTAGGCCAGAGATAATGTAATTTTGACAATACACACTCTATTGGCTTCCAGTTAGTTACTGGATACAGAAAAATACAGATTTTTGGCACTACGCTAGCCCAGAGATAATGTAAATTATTAAAATACACACTGTATTGGCTTGCTGTAATCTAGTGGATACAGAAAAATACAGATTTCCGGCACTACACTAGCCCAGAGATAATATCAATTTTACAATGCACACTGTATTGGCTTCCAGTAAGGTTCTGGATACAGAACAATACAGATTTTCTACATTACCCTAGGCCAGAGATAATGTAATTTTTACAATACACACTGTATTGGCTTGCTGTAATGTACTGTATAGAGAAAAATACAGATTTTCACACTACACTGGCCCAGAAATAATGTAATTTTTAAAATGCACACTGTATCGGCTTCCAGTAAGGTACTGGATACAAAAAAATACAGATTTTCGACACTACACTAGGCCAGAGGTAATGTAATTTTGACAATTCACACTGTATTCAGATGTAATTCTATATTGGATACAAATCTGTCCCAGATAAAATGTATTCTCTGCTGGAATACTGTACATACGGTTGTGGCCTAAATGCTCACACAGATGTGCCCAAAACTAGTTAACTATGGCCAAAATATAAATAATTCTCTGCTGGAGTAATTAATATACTGGTTGGGGATTGAACACGCACACTGATGTGGCAGAAGTTAGGTTAATTTATCCAGGAAAAAATAATTTCTCTGATGCTGCAGCGTATATCTCTGTACCAGGCACATTGTAGTGTTATAGTAATTTCCCTTACCCCGCGCTCCCAAGCACGTGTATCAGCTCCTTTGTGTAAGGAAAGGCCGCACTATTCCAGTAATGAGATAAGATGCTTCATGGTTGAGATCTGTTGAGAGACTGCCCTCTCAGACCCTTTCTTTATTTACATAGACCAAGGGATAACAATAGGAAGTGGGCGGGCCCAACACCTGACCACTCCCTTCAGGTACAGTACAGACATACAGGAAGTGATGACACACACACCCACAGAAAGAATACCACAACATGTCTCTCAGTCACCACTAGGGGGAGTCTTGTTCAGCACCGATCAGTGATCAATGCTCAACAAGGCTCACCAGGATTCTTATGTGGGCCTACTTATAGGAACAGCGTCACCATCTCCAGCGGTTGATCAGGCACACTGGAAATAACGAATGCACGTTCCTTTCCGTATATTGTTCTCTTAATAAATGCATACACGCCAAGCCAACAAATCCGCCCTTTGGGCGGAGGGCCCTAACCGGCATCTATCCATTCGCCAAGAAAACACTGCTTGCTGCGTCTCTATATCCGCAGCGAGATATCCACTTCCAGTGGTTTACACACTGAGAGACACGATGACAATATTAGAAAACACATCATAATAATTTCCACAACAGTCCCTCCTCTTTGTCATATGCTGCTCAGTGTCCCTCGATGATTATTCCTCAGCATCTGGTCGATGGTTTGGTCTTCAGGGCATCTCGTACTCGGTTGGTTATACATCAGGCATATAGAATGAATGGAAACAAAAACATAAGTACATGCCCGGATCCAATGGAAAACCAAGGAGCCCTAAAACCTCCCAATCAGCTGCAGCGTAAGATTCCGGGACAAGCTTTACCAGGACACATGACCCTCTGACATTAGGGAAATTACCTTATAAATGGCTAACCCGCATAGGAAATAGTACAGACCTGTCAACTCCAAACAAGAACTTCTGACAGTCACAGGCCTCCAGTAATAACTGCACAACTGGAGGACCCCACCAACCTATCTCCTTTACCTCATCTGCGGGCCGCCTAGCTGCCGGACACCCATACAGGATTAACAAACAAGGAGCCGGAGCTACTATTAAACCTATATCTGATATTACCCTCTAGGATGTGCTACTAACAAATGTCTTCTTGTGGCCCTTGCCAATTTGAGGTGCCTTCCCTTCCTAAGAATGAAAGTAAACAAAAGTGATACTCCTCATCCTTTGACGTAGTTGAACAGCTTCTTGCAGTGACTGGTGTGGATCCAGTTGTCTCGTCCCTCGAACTTTAGAGAGGTTGCCGTCCTCAGCAGCACCTGGAATGGCCCAAGATATCCCGGCTCTAGTCCTGTCTTTGGATGTTTCTTTAGCACGACCCAATCACCTGGTTAAAGAACACTGGTTATTGAGTCTGGGTCTGGGAGAGACTCCCGAACCCGGTGGTGGACATTGAAAGGGCTACAGCAGAACATTCAGGCCATGGGTCAGCTGTGATTTCTCCTAGCAAAAATCTGACCCAACTACTGTCAAAGAAAAGGCAGTCGTGATGGTTCTTGATGTGAGAAAATTGACAGTTAATAGGTTAGAATGGTTAGTAAAAGTTTGAAAATGGGTGTTTTCTACACCACTTTCCCCCTTCTCATCGTCCTCAAAACCAGGACGAAGAGAAGCTGGGTTCAACATAGTGCATCATCTCAAGGTTAGATGGAGAGATGAGGGAGGGATGAGAGATAGAGAGATGAGAGAGAGTATTGGAGTCCATACTTTTAGTTGGACGGGAGTACATGATAGTGTTAGTTCACACTGTCTGGGACTTTTGAATGCCCTGTTGCCGGAGCTCGATGAATTTGTGCAGCCACAGTTCTGCCTTCTGGAGGGAACCATGGCTTTGGGGTCTAGTGGGGAATCCTCGGACGAACTTTTCCCCAAATCCAGACCTCAAAAAGTCCCCATTACTTGGGGTTGGTCCACTCTGAACCTACAGTCCATTAGTGCCAATCTTTGAGGGGCTTAACAACTCTCCTCCTCCATAGATGGATTTCATGTGCTGCTTAGCTGTCCTATACTCAGAAGTGGTACCCTTCTGGTCCCTAATTTTCCCTATACCCAATGCTCGAGCCTTTTAAAAGTAGGTGCGTCCACCTACAGTGTCCCGCGACACACGCCTGGACGGCTGCTACCCCCTTCGTTCGCCTCTGAGTTGCCCTAGGATTTCTGGCACCGACACACGGACTCCGTTCACCCTAGTTAGACCTCAGGAAAGAACTAGCAGCGTGAGGAATGGGGCTCTTGCCGACACACGGCAGCCCGGGGCTCGCACCGACACACGGTGGCCCTCTGAGTCTCCTAATGAGATATACCAGCCTCGGTTTTGGCTCTGAATAGTGACCTGACCACAGGATAGGGCTTCCAATTGCACACAGCTATTGGTATGCCCGGGTGATATATACCACCTTGTCTCCTTAAAAAAAAGCTCATCAACTCACTTTCCTTTGCCTATATGCTCCTATATAGTCAAGCTTTACACCACACGAAGCCCTTTTTTTCGCAGTGACTGATCAAAAACCTCTCGCTCAGCAGCAACCCATGAATTCAGACAGTAGTTCCCACACAATATCACGAGACCCCCAGTAACGAACGAATATATAAAAAAAATCATTAAGCTTGCTGCTAAGGAGAATAATGTACCAAACGTTAAAAAATATGCAAACTGGTGCACAATCAGAATGTGTAAAAAAAGAATACGCCCTGATTACCACCAGCCACATTCCGGGAGGGTGTGATTGTCCCCATATCCAATCCTCACCATCACATTTGTCTCACAATAGCAGCTACTTTCTTAAACTACAGTGCCGGCCTCTGGGGGGAAAAAACAAAATAACAAAAATTAAATTTAGAATTTAGCATACCTGACTGCACATTACATAATTAAATTTAGAGGCTTTTCCCTTAAAAAATTGAAAAACAAAAACAGTATAGAAAGGTCCTCTAATATCTGGTTATTGCCTACGGGGAAAAATAAAGTTAAAACCGCACATCTCCAGGTTCTTCTGTAAATCTCTAAGTTTCCCTGAAAGACAAAACTAGTAAAATATTAATAACACAGACAAAATCTTATAAAGAGACGTCACATTGGAACAGAACCTTTGGAGCAGATACATTGGAGTGGATATCTTGTATAGGACTGAATTAACACATCAATATCTTGGAGGGTTCACCTGAAACCATAACACTGGCCGGAGAACTTCTTCCCACCCAGTCATTGAAATGCTAATTTGCCTGGCCCCAAACCAACTTCAGATTCATTTTACCAAAGAAGCAGGATTTAACATCACAAGGTCCCACAAAACCGTTTTCAATTGAAAAGAAAAAGTAAATTCAGGTCTCACACAAAATTAGAAACTCTGCTGAATTCCAATAAGCGATCTCTCTCCTCTGTAAGTTTCACATTTTCACATTTTAACCGTTCATACTGGGATTCAAAATCTGCTTCCTGGATCCATGACCTTGGCTGTCCATAGCTTCTGTGCCTTTGCAAAGAACCATGTCTGGGACCATCCCCCCACCTTGCTGAATAAACCACCTTACTTCTGGGAGTGGTTCTGGGGTACTTAACATACCTCTGTCTGTTGCCATTAGTTACCGCACAGTACCTTGCAATGTGCCCAAATCCCCTGCATGCAAAACAACGAATATCCTGTCTCCCCGCACAAAACCTTCTCTGGGCACATGGTGACCTGCCTTGCTGAACAACATTAATCATCCTAGCTTGAGTAGATCCCACAATACTATCTGATTTAAGTCCTCTTACCACGGATTTACCTGAAGAATCTTCTGCCTCTGGATCAATACTTCCAACTCCAGGGTCAGATAAAGTGTCCATCCCCGAGTCGGCTCCAGAATCTGAATGAACTTCCTCAGACTTCTCCATACTTACCGCCAATATGTTCTCTGTAACCGCAGAATCATTACTTTCTAACGGTTCCTTCAATACCTCTGGCTGCACTAAGCACTGAGACTGTTCAGCTTCTGTCCTCCTGCAGAGGGCAGACAATTCCCTCACAGCACACTGCGCATGCGCCAGGCTCTCAGACAATTGTTCATTCTCCCTACGTAGCTCAGTATTACACCTCACGGTACATTCATACTCAGCGCGAGCTTCAGCTGCCTGTTGGACAAGAGCTCTCAATTTAGCAATTTCTGACTTTAAAACTTTCACTTCTCCCTCCAAGCTCAACTTCAGCCGACAAGACTCCTGATATTTGCCCCCTATCCACTCTGCAGCAAAAATCAGACCATACTTGCCTTCACGTTTGCGCCATTTTCTAATACCCATCAGGTGTCCTACAGAATTCTGAGCCTCCAGCCATGGATCAGTAGATCCCTTCATTGCTTGGAGAATGGCCGCCGTGTTCCTCAACTTTCCAACTTCCCTAAAAATACTGTCCATTGTACAGCGATACACACCACAATGCTTGCTATAAAAAAGACTACAAGTCACTAGCACAAAACTTGCCAAACCAAAATCACACTGTGCACAGAAAGGTTACAGAAAGACAAAATAACTATACTGGACAAAACTGAGATTTTGGGCAAAAACAAACAAATCACTTTTTATAGACACCAAACAAAAACTAAAAGTAAACCGTCTCAAACTAAAATGAATTCCTTGTTAAAACCGGCAGCACTAACCTAACCAAGATGTCTGCCAAACGCACATACTTTTCCCACAAAGCAAATCAAAGATGGCCGACAAACCGCATGGCATGGTCTTACACAGAGGAAATCAAAGATGGCCGACAAACCACATGCGTGGACACACAATGAAAGATAAGATGGTGTCTCCCAAAATCTAGCAAACTCTAAATGCTGTCTCTCCTGTACAAACACTAAAACAGAATGCTTCCTCTACAAACCAGAATCACCTCTTACAAAATCACACTGCCATAAAAGTTACACAAAACCAGAGAAGTTACAACAAAACAATTGGTCAGCATACACATCACAATCTGACTATACAATCTCTTTACAATCAACTCAGATCCACCAAAAACTACACAACGAAAAAGCACTTACCTTGTCCTTACACAAAGAGCGAAAATGTTCTTTTACCAAGCAGAGATTTCCTCTGACGCAGCAGACAAACTTACACCTTACTCTCTCCTTTTATCTGCTGTGCAGAGTAGAAAAATCAGTTGGCTGGTACCTAGCTCGCCATCTGTTATAGTAATTTCCCTTACCCCGCGCTCCCAAGCACGTGTATCAGCTCCTTTGTGTAAGGAAAGGCCGCACTATTCCAGTAATGAGATAAGATGCTTCATGGTTGAGATCTGTTGAGAGACTGCCCTCTCAGACCCTTTCTTTATTTACATAGCCAAAGGGATAACAATAGGAAGTGGGCGGGCCCAACACCTGACCACTCCCTTCAGGTACAGTACAGACATACAGGAAGTGATGACACACACACCCACAGAAAGAATACCACAACATGTCTCTCAGTCACCACTAGGGGGAATCTTGTTCAGCACCGATCAGTGATCAATGCTCAACAAGGCTCACCAGGATTCTTATGTGGGCCTACTTATAGGAACAGCGTCACCATCTCCAGCGGTTGATCAGGCACACTGGAAATAACGAATGCACGTTCCTTTCCGTATATTGTTCTCTTAATAAATGCATACACGCCAAGCCAACAAATCCGCCCTTTGGGCGGGGGCCCCAGCCGGCATCTATCCATTCGCCAAGAAAACACTGCTTGCTGCGTCTCTATATCCGCAGCGAGATATCCACTTCCAGTGGTTTACACACTGAGAGACACGATGACAATATTAGAAAACACATCATAATAATTTCCACAACAGTAGTGAATAAGCCCCTTTTTATAATGTCTGCCCAACACACTGCTTTTTGATAGTGCAGTGTATATCTCAGTACCAGGCACACTGTAGTTAATAAGCCCCCTTTCATAATATCTAACAAACACACTGCTTTATGAAGGCGTATTGTAGATGTCACCAATTTGAAATTTTTCTGTCTTTTAGAAGTTAAAAAAGTGATTTTCAAGCCCTGCACTATCCGTTACTTCCTGGTGACTTGCTGAAGCAAACCCCTTCTTAAAAAAAAATAAAAAGTGCTGCACTTATTGTGTGGACACTGAGGCCTTCTGCAGCCCGCCTTACACCAGCATGTGTCCCAGAACATCACCCGTGCCCTGACCAACGCACTTACTAGGAAGGTCCACTTCACCACGCACACATGGATAAGTGCTGGTGCCCAGGGACGCTAGATTTCCCTGACCACACACTGGGTGAATGTTGTGTGAATGTTGTGGAGGCCGGGAGTGAGTTGTACCCTGGGATGGCACAGGTGCTACCCACGCCCTGGATTGCGGGCCCTACGTCCATCAGGGTCTCCACAAGCAGCTATGTAACTAGCTCCAACCCTTGCTTCTCCTCCTCCTCTGCCTCCTCCTCCACTTCCACCTCCAGTAGCAGTCAGCCATCAGTCGTTAGCTGGAAACAGTGTAGCACTGTGGTGGGTAAGTGTCAACAGGCCGTGCTGAAGCTGATCTGCTTAGGGGACAAATAGCACACCACCGCAGAGCTATGGCAGGGTATAAGGGACCAGATCGAGCTGTGGCTCTCATCACTCAACCTATAACCAGGCATGGCTGTGTCTGACAATGGCCTTAACTTGGTGGCTGCTTTGGAGCTCAGCAATCTGACACACATCCCATGCCTAGCCCACGTTTTAAACTTAGTGGTTCAGAGGTTTATCGAAACCTTACCCAATTTGCAAGAGCTACCAGTGAAGGCGCACCACTTGTGTGCCCATTTTCTCAAGTCTTCCATAGCTTCAGCTGGTCTGTCAACACTGCAGCAGTGCTTGCGGCTTCCAGCTCACTAACTGTTGTGAGCACACGCTGGAACTCTACGTTCTACATGTTGGCCAGGTTTTTTGAGCAGCAGAGGGCAGTTATGGAATACCAGCTTCAACATGGTCGTCATCAGACCTCTGAGAGGTTTTAAAAAACTTTGATGAATCCACACATATGGTTAGTGGCGATAATGCTATTATCAGTGTAACCATCCTACTGCTGTGTCTACTCAAATGATCGCTGCTCACAATTAAGGAGGAGGCTCTGATGAAGAAATGGGGGAGGACATTACACAGGGTCATAGCCAGACCACCCACAGTTTGTCTTCTCAGCACAAATTGGACCATGAAGAGGAGGAGGAGGAGCTGGAGACAGTTGCCTCTGCTACATAGGGTAGTACCCATGAAACTTAAATTCCATCTGTTCACCGTGGATGGGCAGAAGAAGAGGAGGAGAGGAGATGGAGAGTCATCCTGACAGGGGCGGGCTGGGATGGGGGGCAGGGAGGCAATTTCCCCACAGGCCTCCCTAAATTATGTAAAAAACGGCCACTGGGCCGAGGACCTTTCATTTCCACTCCTTACAGGTGCCGGTGCATATGAGAGGAGATTTATTCTCATGCCCTAGACGTCTCCCAAGCTGGAGCGCTGGCCAATCGCATCGCTCAGCAGAGACTGGGAGACAGATGCCCACCCAGGGCTGGAGAAGAAGTCTCTCCGTCCCAGTTGCGACTTGCAAGATTAACAGCGCTCCGTCAGCCCTTACGGAGTAGTGACCGAGTGACTGAGGAGAGAGACATGACCCGAGTCAAGACACGACATTCCCCGCCCTGGCAGCTGGCTGCAGCAGGTCAGTTGATTGCACAGCGGGCACTGCAGAGTGACTGCAGTTACAGTGACAGTCAGTGAGGAAAGAAAGACTCCCGCCCTGCCGAGCCGGTGCTTCTTATAGAGCGAAAAATACGGTACTTGCTTGCTCCTCCTCCCGATCTCCCCTGCCTTTTGCATACGCCGTGAGCTGTGACATCACAAGGAGGCACTGCAACGCTAGTGTGATCCCCGGTCTCCTTCCTGAACTGCAGAGCGGTGCCCACTTCCAGCCCTGAGCCCAGATGCCCAGAGCACTGATCCAGAGCCTGCTGGAGTCTCCAGAACTGTAAGTATTTACAGTAATTCACTGTAAGCTATTATATTGTCACGACTGTGACTGATCCAGACAGGTCTGGGAGGAGAAGGTCGCAGCGACTTGGTACTCGCGATAGCTTGTGAGTTTGCTCCGTGATTCAGGGTATGTCATCCGGGTTTTGCCTTGTGAACCTTTTTGTCCTGACTTGGAGTTTGTAGGCATCCTTCTCAGATGAGTCCTGTCTGCCACTCCCAGCTACTATATTAGTTTCAGTTTCACTTCCAGTCATTGCCAGATATAGTCCTCACTTCCAGTGCTATTCTGACCTTTGAAGGAGATCGTTTGACGGTATTGCTGTGGAGCTCTTGTCTGGCGTGGACTGTCGTTATTGGGATCATCTTCTCTGCTCGTGACTGGATAAGTCTATCTCTGCTGGAGATTGTTTGTTTGTTGCTGTCTTCCCCTGTTGTTCTGCTAGACATGAGTGATGGTGACTAGTGCTCCCATCTGCCTTTCCCCAGTCTAGTCTTCTTAGGGTGACTGAGGGTTTAGGCATCCTGCTTGCCGTATGGGTTCACACCCCGTCTAGGGTATCAGGGCAGACAGGTGCCAGCTTAGGGTTAGTCAGTGGTGGCCGTTCTATTTCCCATCCGTAGATAAGGATCCCCCTTCCCCTCCGTCTGGTGCGACACGACTGCTGCTGGGATAGCGGTCGTGACATATATATATATTGTTTTATGTGAGGAAGGGTGCTGGGTTGGTTGGAGAAGGGGAGGGATGGAGAAGGAGGAGGGAGGCGTGGATGGAGGGGTTAGTAGTACAGTACTATCTGCACATTGTAAAAAAAAAGAAATCTGCAAAATACTATATATTCGTGTCAAAAGTTGAGCTTTTTAATTTTTAGAATAATGATACAGCCATTTTATTTGATATTTCTGTGCTGATTCTTTTTTTTCTCCTCTATTTTAATGGACACTATAGTCACCAGATACACAACAGCTAAACTTAGTAGTTCTGGTGTCTATAGCATGTCTCTGCAAGCCTTTTAATGTAAACACTGCCTTTTAAAAATATGACAATGAGTTATATAAAACCAGCAAACATTTACTAATGTAGTAATTTAACTTTGGCCTCCTGGATCCTGCCTTCCAATACCCTAGCATGCAATCATGCCCTACACCACAACACCATGTTCAGTTTGTGAGTGTATTACAGATCACCTCATCAATACAATGCACAAGAATGTGCAGTGTGTGAGTATATCATAGCCAACCCACTGCTTTCCCTCAGGGAAGCATTGGGAGGCTATTGAGCATGCATAGCTTCATAGAGGTCCTTTGAATCAATGCATTTCTATAAGGAGAGTTTAATGTGAATGCCAGTGTTGCACGTTGTGCAACACTGGACTAGGAAGCACCTCTAGTGGCCGTCTGATGAGTGCCACTAGAGGTGTTCCTTGGCAGTAATGTAAATACTGCCTTTTTTTCTGAAAGGGCCTTTATAAAACAGGGAAAAGTTGGGCATGGACGGTGAGCTGATTCAGAGGTGCAATGGGCCACTTGACTGGCTCTTCCCCCCTGTACTAAGGCTGCCAGCCCCCCGCATCCTGATGTCGACATCAACGTCTTGACTGTTGGTACTCTGGCACACATGGCTGACTTCATGTTAGGCTGCCTTTATACTCATTTTAGATAACACAGATTACTGGGTGTTCACCCTTCTCGACCCCCGCTACAAACAGAACTTCTCATCTCTTATTCCTGTGGTGGAGAGGACGAGTAAAACCATGCACTACTAGAGGGTACTTGTTGAGAGATTGCTCCAAAAGTCTGCACTTCCTTAGGCAACCGAGGAAGAGAGACAAGGGGAACACACAGCAGTTCCAACAAAGGCAGGGCAACACTCTCCAAGGCATGGGACACATTCATGACACCCCGCCAGCAACCTCACCCTGAAGCGTGGCCTTGTAGTACAAGGAGGCAAAAGTTTTGGAAGATGGTGAAGGAATACATAGCAGAACGTATCAGTGTCCTAAATAATCCCTCAGTGCCTTACAACTACTGGGTGTCCAAGCTGGACACGTGGCACGAACTTGCGCTCTACGCCTAGGAGGTGCTGACCGGCCCTGCCACCAGCGTTTTGTCTGAGCATGCATTTAGTGCTGCTGGTGGCATTATAGCAGATAAGCGTATCCACTTGTCCACTCGCAATGCTGACAGGTTGACTCATAAAAATGAACAAGGCCTGGATTGCCCCTGACTTCTCAACTCCACCAGAGGAGAGCTCAGCTGATGATGAACATAAAGGCAATTTCAATCTATCATTTATAATGTACTCAAACTACTGTAGGGTATTCCCATGCACTTTTTCTACCACAAAAAAAGAGTATATGGTTGAATCTTGTCTTCCCCTCCTCCTTCTCCTCATCCAGATTGTATACATTCCCTCCACTCTAATTTTTTATAGGGTCAGCTGAACAGCATGCATTTGCATATAATGTTTTAGAGCGTCAGCTATACAGCATGCACTCACATGTAATGTTTTAGAGTGTCAGCTGAACAGAATGCACTAGCATATAATGTTTTAGAGCATCAGTTCCCCTGCAGGAACTCGCATATAATGTTTTAGAGCACCAGCTGAACAGCATGCACTCTCATATAATGTTTTAGAGCGTCAGTTCACCTGCAGGAACTCGCATATAATGTTTTAGAGCATCAACTCACTTGCAGGCACTAGCATATACTGTTTTAGAGCTTTAGATCACCAGCAGGCACTCGCATATAATGTTTTAGAGCATCAGCTCACCACCAGGCCCTCGACCCTAATGTTTTATAGGGTCAGCTCAGCAGCAGGCCCTCGCCAATAATGATTTAGAGGGTCACAAGCAGGCCCCTGCTCCAAATGTTTTTGAGGGTCACCAGCACGACACCAATCATAATTTTTCAAGGGTGTGTATAATGCCCTCCTTTATGTGTAATAAAGGGTGTATTTTAGTGCCAGTTCCTTGTAATTTTTGGCAGCCCGTTCACTTAGGGCATAGGCTTTATGAGTGTAGGAGTCCCACTACCTGAACAATTGTACCACAATGTGAATGAGGCCCTCCTTTATGTGATATACAGGCTGTTTCGGAGTGCCTCTTGCTTGTAATTTTTGGCAGCACTTGCACTTCATATACAATTGATTATAAGGGAAAGAATGTTTCCTAACAATTTTTCCTGCTATTTTTTTCCGTATTTTTGTCAGTTTGTAAAAGTGGTGCATAACTCGGACAACATGGTTCCCAGCAGCGACCTGGGAGTCCAAGATGCATCCAGACATCGTCCCCATGCTATTTTTGATATATTCTGGTGGTGTTTCTGTCACTTTCTGACCTTTTCCAATGGCCCAGGCACTAGAGATGTCCCAAACTATTCGCCGGCGAACAGTTTCCGGCGAACATAGCTTGTCCGTGGCGGCGGGCGAACATATGCGATGTTCGCGTTTGCCCGTATACTTTATCATTGAGCAAACTTTGACCCTGTACCTCACAGACAGGAAGGAGTCCCTGTGGGTTTTAAAATTCGCCTAAGTCTATGGCGGTTCGCCCTGTTCGCACGTTCACAAACATTTGCGGAAGTTCACGTTCGCCATTCGCGAACAGAAAATTTTATGTTTGCAACATCTCTACCAGGCACCCTCCCCTCTTCAGAGCAGGTGGTGCCTGGTTGTCTCCCATTGACTTCCATTATACTTGGGTGCTCGGCCGAGGACACAAATATAGCAATGTGTTCGGGTCGAACACCCGAATGCATTGGTGCTCGATCATCACTAGTACCGGTTCTTCCATTCCCCTCTGGATTGACAAGACTGAATCTCTTTCCAGACTGGAGGAACTCTCCCTTTCGGAGTAGAGATCCCACCACAAGTTTAGTAATATCTGGTTACCCTGGGAGGTATGGAGGGCCAGTAAAAAAGTGAGGGTTTGATTGCCAAATTTCATTATTGTCTCTCATACAACTAACCCCAGCGCCTAACAGCGATTTCCCCCCCCCCCCTGCCCCAACCATAAACACACACATATGAATCCATCTGTGTAAACTAGCTGTACAGGGAAACACAGCTGCCCACCCAAATTTATGCCAAATGGCGAGTGGCAATACATTATCTGCCCCAAAATAGGCCACCACTCCCACCCCTCTTTAATCACCGCTAGACTACTAGCAATTCTTGCTTTGGAACTTGTCGCAGCCACACCACTGCACTTTACTCCCCCCTCCCTCACATTCCACTTCACCCCTTTTCCCCTCTATACTTGCCTGTGTCTGTCTCCCCTCCCCCACCCATTTACCTCTTTCATTATGCCGTAAATATATAATTCCTGATACAGGTCAACTACCTCATTATTTTTCATGATCTTTAAATAAAGGACAAAACTAATATTTACAAGGACCTGACTGTCCACAGTACACCTGTCCTTGCATGTTATCAGCTTACAAAAATACACATCATGGGCATGGCAGCGTGCAAAAATGCCCATACTATTAAGATCTGAAATTTTTATCTCATATGGCAAATGACGAAACAGAAGTCAAAATGGGTGATTTGCAATTTTTTGGGGGCTTCACCTCCCACGAAAGTATTAAATAAAATGTAATCAAAAAGTTGTACACACCCCAAAATGGTATCCATGAAAATTACAAATCCAAATTGCCCCCTTCCGTGTCTGGTAACCTTTTCTTAACCAATGACCTCACCGAAACAACGAGGCTCTGAACCGGCCGAACGGGGGGAAGGTATGAGAAAAAAAAAATGAATCCCGGGCATCAGTGGGGGCCGCACTACAAGGTTTTGACATAGTAAGCCTATGTCAAAACCTATGAAAGGTCCTCTTTAAGACTAATCTTCTCTAGTTTGCGAGTCTTGATCCCCTGTGCACAAATTCCTCTTAATAAATTCAGCACATTTCTATCAGTCTGTGCGTCAGAAACAAAATTTTGTGTCAGCTATATTTACTTACTTTTGCAATTGAAAACATTTCTATCTACATATATATCATCCTGGCAGTGCTTAACTGCTTCTGATTCTGTCTTGTTTATGTTTTTGACTTAGGTGAGTGGGTGTAGCATGTTCCTTCTCTGCCATGTTTGTAGCCTGGTCATGTTGGTTCTCTGAAGGGAGGACATCGTAGTCCATTTGTGCAGCTTTGGCTAGGACCACCATGTAATATTATCTACCTAGGGTCTAGTCATCTTCTAGTTCAGTGTCTTGTTGTGCAGCTCTGCCTGTTCACACATGGACTAACTCCACATGGGAAACAGGCATCTGTTAGTCCGGTTCTGAGTCGTGTCTGGTTCCCGTTCTATCATGTCTGAACTGTGTCCTGTGTTCTGTTGGGTTTCTATTCAAGTGCCTGGGTTCCGGTCTAGTCTCATGTTTGTCTAGACCACTGGTGCTTGCACCAGAATCGGTCTCTGGAGGTGAGTGCCAAAATGCACCAGGACCATCCTGGAGGTGTGACCTGGTGATTCCTCAGCTAAGTTCCTCCCCACCAATAGGGGCTCTATAAAGAACAGGGCTCACTTAGTTTCTGCCCTGTGGGTTTGGCCAAGTCAAACCGGTGCACTTGGTCCAGTGGTGCTTTTTCCATGGTACCCTTGCCTGCTTGTCCAGTGGTTACTGTCATGTTTGTTTATTACAT
Organism: Bufotes viridis; assembly: GCA_033119425.1. NCBI lineage: Eukaryota > Metazoa > Chordata > Amphibia > Anura > Bufonidae > Bufotes > Bufotes viridis. The sequence goes on along the minus strand of CM065593.1, from coordinate 126,778,345 downwards.
GTGTAATAAGGTTCACAGTTGGTGTTCCAGGTCGTCATGTTTTCAAGATGTTCGGGAGGTCTGTCTGTCCTTTGGAACATAATAGAATCTTTAATATCCCTTGTATCCTGTTCCTAGTTTAGAACTGTGTCATGTCCTTGTAGCTTTATATGTGCAGTCCTGTCTTTTTAGACCAACTTATTGTTGCTATCATTTAAGATTGTTGTTTTCCTGTGGATTTTGTTAATTGTTTGTAGAGTTTAGGTTTTGATTTGTCTCTGGGTCCCAGTTCTTTCTTGTTGTATTGCTGGGATACTATTTCATATTAGAGTTAGTTTCTGTCAGTGTCATTTATTTTGGTTAATTGTCATTCATCTCCTGTGTATCCATCTAGCACTTCGTTGATGACCCCCTATCTTTCATCCATTTGTGCTTTAATCTGTTTGTCATCATCATATGATTTTAGTAATCTGTGATTTTACCTTGCCTGCCAGTGACACTGTCTTCATAATATTGTTCTTCAAACTGTCCGGTTGTTATACAATTGGACCCTTCAACAGGCCATTGGGTATCTGAGAACTTGGAGACAAAGTTTGCACTCAGGAATAGCAAGTACTACATGTGAAGTCCAGTTCTGCATTATTCAGTCCTTCAAGTCTTGTGTTTACTTCTGAAAATGTTTCCTGGCAGTGATACAGTATATGCTTCATAAGATTATTCTTACGACCATCCACTTGTTATAAATCCTGGGTGTATCTGAGATTCTGGGAAATATTGATAGTATCTAGAAATGGCAACTGCTAAATGTTAACTTCACGTCTACAGTCTACGTGACAGCAATATCTATACAACTGGGACACTTTTGACTAACTCTAGGTTAAAAAAATGTTCTCTTTTACAAGATCTAAGATATCATATTTAGTTGTGCGACAACCCATTTAAAGGTAAAGCTCCCTCAGAAAAAGTATGCAACATACCGAACTACATAAAGTATTTGGTTGATATTTTCCATCACTTTTATTTTGCACTTAGATCTTTGAGCACCTGATATTGTTTTCCTTTTTTTCTCTACACTTATACTTTACCTTCGCATATTCTACCATTCATCTACAAAACATATCCAAAACATACATTTTTCTTACAGATAGAGTTTTAGCTTGTCAATTACAACATCTTTATCTTTAAGTTATATGATCATTTCATTTTTAAAGCTCCCACTTTTACGTTGGTCATTCTTAGATTGGGTGTTCAAGAGGCAAAAACCTAAAATGTATTATGAGAAGGGATTCTAACAGTTAAAGGAAGTCTGTCAGTGAATAGCCATACATGTGCTTTCTGTATCCTTATGTCCGTTTGCATAGGTTAGAACATGTCCTATAATTGTCTTCAAAGTATGGACTGCAGACCTATTGAAGGCAATGAGTCAGCAACAAAATGCATAGATATACATACATATTTTGCAAATCCAAGGTTTGTGGACATCAAAACGTACAGGACACAATCGTGTTTGTGAGGCTTAAAGAGTATAAATTGATATTGTGGTACTGGAGTAGCTAAAAAAAATCATAAAAACAGCTTCTGCTTTATGTTCTGTTTATCATGTGCAGAAAAGTCAGTTTTGTATATTCTTATGTATATGTGTACATTTTGACAGTCCATCATTCTCAGACATATTGTAACTGTCCAACAAATTAATAAAAACATGTCATAACTAGTCTGACATACCCTAGGGTTATTTTTCTATACAGAACAGATTAATAAAAATCTGACTCGTGAAATTGAGACAGCAATTACCTTCCAATCCCTTGCCACCAATCTGTCATTGAAAAGGAAGGAATATTACGTTATTCATTACTCTAAAGACAAAGGGAAGGTTTATTAAGCAAGGCAGAGTAAACGGCAAGTAAGTTGAAAGGCTGGAATATTCGCATGGAGTCTTTACAATGCTACCACGTTTCATCATATTCTAGCATCAAATTAAAATTACACTCTGATACATTTTCCTATTAGGAATATCTGTGTGCTGAAGTATTTTGTACGTGATTAATATAGACAGACTTATGGATAGATAGACAAAGCTAGTCATCATCTGCATAGTGTATAAATATCCATGCTGTGGAATAGTGGAATTAGGCATAATTTTAAATTTTTACATTTATCTGTGCTACGGGGGAAGGAGTTTGAGACCCCAAAATGCATCTAGCACCTAACTATAATCTCTAGCAATCTGCTGTTTGGTACAGCAAAGAAAAGTTAAGGCCCATTTACACAGGCCGAGAAGATCGGAAGCTATTTTACATTAAGTACTGGAGCTGGATGCGCCAAAGTTATGGAGTGGCCTGTTCCTCTTCATAACTTCGGCAGATCCACCGTTAGCTATGGGGCTTTATTAAGAATGGCATCTAAAAATACCTATGACAAACAAACCTAGAGGTATCTTTGCGTGTTCCTCACTGGCCTGCTTTCACAGACATTTCTGGAATCCAGCCCCACCCCCTCATTGATTGGGTAGCAGGATTTGCTTGGCATTGGACTTACTAAGAATGGACCCCATTGGGCTTGCTAGCGCCCAACTGCATGCTGTACATTCCTGTATAGTGCTTGGATATGGGCGCTGAATGCATCAGGAATCTCTGTGCAAAGAAGGAGGTGGACACCACCCGACAGCGCAGTACCACCCACATTACGCTGTACATACATGTATAGCACTTCCATGTGGGCACTGAATGCAGCTGGAGAGGCCAGCCACCGGTTGGTGAAGCAGAACCAACTGAGCCAAATACACAGGTTAATGTAGCATGAGGTGTTCTCCATTACACTGCTGAGTTCAGGGTACAAAGCAAAGTGGAATGAGTTTGGATGAGACAGCTTCCTCTCCACCTGCTTGGTACACTGTACATTCGTTGGGTGCGGACTGTGAGTATGGAAGGAGCTGGTCTCTGCTACATTGGTGAGTGGGTGAGCATAGTTCTCCTTCAACATCCAACCCTCGGCTGTATTTTCCAGATTATGAGATCCACCCTAGCTTTAAAATTAGAAAAAAAAAATATTTTATACTTTTTAAACCTTCTCTGGTGCTTTACAAAAGTGAACGGGTCAAGGACAGTAACTTACATACACACAGCACTGCTACATACACCCCATGAAAAAAATACATCATACTGCACTGCTATATACACTTAACACTTAACAAACAGAGCACTGCTAGAAAGCTTACATACACACACTACAGCTGCATACACCCCATGACAAACACAGCATTGCTACACAGCACTGCTATACCCACAACTAACAAACACAGTCCTGCTATGTATACATCTCTCTTATACACGCACACACACACACTTATCTTTATTAAAAGATCAGAATTTTGTACACTTACACCAGAGTATTCAGTTCCTGAATCTAGCGCCTCACACTTGTTACATCATCAATGTCCTTTAGCTTCATGTAATTGAAATTTTCATCTCCTTTTAATTTACCACAGGACCTTTCAGCATGGAGATGGCTGGTTTCCTTTTCAAGATCCACACTCCTGCTTGCAATAATCATACAGACCAGTGTCAGGCAGAGAGAGGGGAACATGTGCACAGGTGTACCACTCTCATTGATAAAGCAGAGCACTGTATGAGTTCTATGCTGTATCATTAAGGAAGTAGTCCGGGCGGTAAACGCCCTCGCGTGTCATGTGGTCATCCAACCATATGGTGGAAGTATTTCTGTTACAAACCAATACAGGACACCATTAAGGCATCTGAATTTCTAGTAGTAATTACACGTATCTGAGGGCTTCAACAGGGGTACTGATGGGTTGATGGGGCAAAATTTAAGGACAAGGGTCATCACTGCCATGAATTTTGTCCTCAACTAGGACAGTGTAGAAAAAAAAACAATCCACAAAGTAAACACCAGTAACATTTTCAATAGCTATGATGATCCTTTATTCTTGAGTACTGCAAGCACTTAAAAATAATCATGGAACCCCGACTGTAAACGCGTTTCAGACAAATTACATGTCTTTTATCATTACAAGCAGTGAACTATTACTGCTAGTCTATTTCACTTCTGGAGCCAGGTACTTGTGACAACATGTAAAACACAGAATTAGGGATGAGTGGACCCGTGGATGTTAGGGTTCGCTGGGTTCGGCCGATCTTCAGGTTAAAGTTAAGGTTCGGGACCCGACCTTGACCCTAACTCGAACCCTATTGAAGTCAATGGGGACCTGAACTTTGGTGCAATAAAATGGCTGTAAAATAGTCGTAGTAAGGGCTAGAGGGCTGCAAAAGGAAGCAAAATGGGGAAAAGAGCAGGACAATTGCCCTGCAAACAAAAATGGATAGGGAAATGACTTAAAATAACATAGAATAGAAAAAAATAAAAAACAAGAATCTTGAACTAGGAGGTGGAGAACAAAGTGGAGTAGAATGTTGAGGAGGCGGTGGACGTGGGGGTATAGGCGGAAGCGGCGGTGGAGGAGGAGGTAGCCAACACTGTTTTTGTTGTTTTATTATTTATTTATTTTTTTCCTTTATTTTTTTTTTAATTTTTTTATAGATTTAGGAAGACCCAAAACATTGGGAAATAGAAAAGAGAATGCAAAGAGAAAGTACGAGTATAACATTATCTGGGTGCAGCCGGTATACTTGTCTACTCAGCACAAGGTACGGACAAGTCCTACGGGATCCATGCTGCGCTTGTCTATGATTACCCTCCCCCGCCATGCTAAACACACGTTCGGACAATACACTTGTTCCAAGCACCTCCAAGGCGTACAGAGTAAGCTCAGGCCATGTGCCCAATTTGGAGACCCAGAAGTTGAATGGGGTCCAGACCCATCAGTCAGTACATGTAGGCATGCGCAAACGTACTGTTCCACCATGCGGCTGATATGCTGTCTCTTGCTAAGACGTTCCGTATCAGCTGGTGGTGCTGGTTGTTATGGCGTGCTGACAAAGCTTTTCCACATTTCGGCCATGCTAACCCTCCCTCCTGAGGTTCTGGTGGTGCCCCAGCTGCATCCAGATTCTTCCTCCTCCTCCTCTGTCTTCACCTTATGCTTCCCCTGAGCCCCACTGTCAGGTGTGAATGCCATCAGCAGCGCTTCTACCAGTGTGCACTTGTACTCGCGCATCTTCAGATCACGCTCCAGTGACGGAATTAAGGACATCACATTGTCCTTGTAGCATGGATCCAGCAGGAGGGCAACCCAGTAATCAGAACTGGTTAGAATGTGGGCAACTTGGCGGTCATTGCGCAGGCACTGCAGCATGTAGTTGCTCATGTGTGTAAGGCTTCACAGAGGCAACGACAAGCTTTCCTTTGTGGGAGGTGTATCGTCTGTGCCCTCCGTACCCCCCCAGCCACGCTCCACTGATGCCCATAAGCTGCTTTGGATGCCACCCTGCTGTGAACACGGTTCCTCCTCCTTATCCTTCAGAACATTTTCCTGGCTGGACAGTTGTGTACCTTGCCTCTGTTGGTGCAGGAACCCACCCTCCGAGCCACTTGTGAATGACTGGCCTGATAACCGTGGAAATGATCCCTCTTCCTCCTCCTCTTCCTCCCGTGCCACATCCTATTCCATCATCGCCAAAGTGTTTTTTCAAGTAGACATAGAAGTGGGATAGTAACGCTGAGGACTGCCTCATAGGCACTGGCCATGTTGGTGGAGTACTGAAAACAGCGCAACACTGCACACACGTCCCACATGGAGGCCCACTAGTTGTTGGTGAAGTGGTGCTGTTCGGCAGAGTGACTCATCTGTGCGTGCTGCAGCTAAAACGCCACTATCGCCTGCTGCTGCTCTCACAGTCTCTCCAGCATATGCAAGATGGAGTTCCACCTTGTTGGTATGTCGTTCACGAGGTGGATGATGATGAGACACAGTTGTGGTTAGGTCAAGTCAGGAGGATGAGCAGAGTGAGGAAGTAGAAGAGGAGATGGAGGACGATGAGGTCACTGACCCAACATGGGAAGGTGAAAAGCCCAGGACAGCAGTACAGAGGGGGAAGGATCCGCAGCACCCCAACAGTCTGGAAGAGGCAGTTGGGTTGCAAAATGGAGTAGTTGACCCACACTAAACAGGCCCGCAACCGTTACACCGAGCACCCCCATGTGTAAATCTACCTTGCCAAGGGGTAGGTGTTCTGCAGTATGGCACTTTTTTGAAGAAAGTCAAAAAAGAGTGGTAGTTTGCAACCTGTGCATTACCAAAGTGAACCAAGGTGTAAACACTAGCAACCTCACCACCACCGGCATGATCCACCACATGGCATCCTAGTACCCCAATAATTGGGCCAAATGCCTGAGTCCACAATCTGGGTCTGCGGGTCCCACCACTGCCTCCTCTTCCCCTGTGTTACGCACTGCTGGCCAATCCCCTGTTTAAGGCGCAGGCCTGGATGCCCCTTGCCCAGCACCTGGACCTTCGCATGAACTGTCAGCAACAACATCCACTTCCCTGTCAAAGCACAGGGTCCAAATGTCGATAACACAGGCATTTGAACGCAAGCGCAAATAACCACCCGCCCACAGGCCATAGCACTAAATGTGCAAGTTTCAAAATTACTGGCTCTTGAAATGTTGCCACTTAGGCACCAGCATGTGTCCCACAACATCACCCGTGCCGTGCCCAATGCACTTACTGGAAAGGTCCACTTCACCACAGACACATGGACCAAGTGCTGGTGGCCAGGGACGCTACATTTCCCTGACTGCACACTGGGTGAATGTTGTGGAGGCTGGGATTGAGTCGTTCTCTGGGATGGCACAGGCGATACCCTCGCCCAGGGTTGTGGGCCCTACGTTCATCACGGTATCTGCTAGCAGCTATGTTACTGGCTCCAAACCCCACTTCTCCTCCTCTGCCGCCTCCTCCTCCTTCTCCAAAACTAACCCTAAAATGTTCTTCAATTATATAAATGGTAAAAAATATAAATCTAAAGGAGTCGTCCCTCTACACAGCAATGAGGATAAAGCAAAACTATTAAATATTTTTTTTCTCCACTATATTCACTGAGGTAAATAAACTGTCGGATGAAATGCAGAATGTAAAAGTAAATTCATCATTAAAAGTGCCCTGTCTGACCCCGGAAGAAGTACAACAGCGACTTAAAAAGATTAAAATAGATAAATCGCCAGGACAGGATGGCATACACCCCCGTATCGTAAGGGAATTAAGTAATGTCATAGCCAGACCTTTATTTCTGGTATTTACTGCTCTATACTGACAGGGAATGTTCCACAACATTGGCACATAGCAAATGTGGTCCAAATATTCAAAAACGGTCCAAAAACAGAGCCTGTAAATTATAGGCCGGTAAGTTTAACATCTGTTGTTGGTAAACAGTTTGAAGCGTTTCTAAGAGATGCTATCTTGGAGTATATCAATGAAAATTAAGTAAATAACGCCATATCAGCATGGTTTCATGAGGGATCGGTCATGCCAAACAAATTTAATCAGTTTCTATGAGGAGATAAGTTCTAGACTTGACAGCGGCAAATCAATGGATGTCGTATATCTGGACTTCTCCAAAGCATTTGACACTGTACCACATAAAAGGTTAGTATATAAAATGAGAACACTTGGACTAGGAGAAAATATCTGTATGTGGGTAAGTAACTGGCTCAGTAATAGAAAACAGAGGGTGGTTATTAACGGTACACACTCAGATTGGGTCACGGTCACTAGTGGGGTACCTCAGGGGTCAGTACTGGGCCCTATTCTCTTCAATATATTTATTAATGATCTTGTAGAAGGCTTGCACAGTAAAATATCAATTTTTGCAGATGACACTAAACTGTGTAAAGTAATTAACACTAAAGAGGACAGTTTTCTGCTACAGAGGGATCTGGATAGATTGGGGGCTTGGGCAGAGAAATGGCAGATGAGGTTTAACACTGACAAATGTAAAGTTATGCACATGGGAAGGAATAATGCAAGTCACCCGTACATACTAAATGGTAAAACACTCGGTAACACTGACATGGAAAAGGATCTAGGAATTTTAATAAACAGCAAACTAAGCTGTAAAAAACAGTGTCAGGAAGCTACTGCCAAGGCCAATAAGATAATGGGTTGCATCAAAAGGGGCATAGATGCCCGTGATGAGAACATATCCCTACCACTTTACAAATCACTAGTCAGACCACACATGGAGTACTGTGTACAGTCCTGGGCTTCTCTGAACAAGGCAGACATAGCAGAGCTTGAGAGGGTTCAGAGGAGGGCAAATAAAGTAATAACTGGAATGGGGCAACTACAGTACCATGAAAGGTTATCAAAATTATGGTTATTCACTTTAGAAAAAAGACAATTGAGGGGAGATCTAATAACTATGTATAAATATATCAGGGGTCAGTACAGAGATCTCTCCCATCATCTATTTATCCCCAGGACTGTGACTGTGACGAGGGGACATCCTCTGTGTCTGGAGGAAAGAAGGTTTGTACACAAACATAGAAAAGGATTCTTCACGGTAAGAGTAGTGATACTATGGAACTCTCTGCCTGAGGAGGTGGTGATGGTGAGTACAATAAAGGAATTCAAGAGGGGACTGGATGTATTTCTGGAGTGTAATAATATTACAGGTTATAGCTACTAGAGATGGGTCGTTAAACACCTCAGCCCCCCTAGCTTAAACACCCTTAATGACCAGACCACTTATTACAATTCTGCACTACACTACTTTCACTGTTTATTCCTCCGTCATACAACTTACCACCCAAATGAATTTTACCTCCATTTCTTCTCACTAATAGAGCTTTCATTTGGTGGTATTTTATTACTGCTGACATTTTTACTTTTTTTGCTATTAATCAAAAATGACCGAAATTTTAGCAACAAAAATGACATGTTTCAAGCTCTGTTGTAATTTTTTTTTTTAAACTACATTTATATATAAATTTTTCGCAAAATGTATTGTTCTACATGTCTTTGATAAAAAAAAAAATCCAATAATTTATTGGTTTGGGTAAAAGTTATAGTGTTTACAAACTATGGTGCAAAAAAGTGAATTTCCGCATGACTTTCTGAGCACCTGTCATGTTTCCTGAGGCACTACAATGAACAGACAGTAGAAATACCCCACAAATGACCCCATTTTGGAAAGTAGACACCCGAAGATATTCGCTTATGGGCATAGTGAGTTCATGGAAGTTTTTATTTTTTGTCACAAGTTAGCGAAAATGGATTTATTTTTAGTTTTTCAAAAAAATTCATTTTCCGCTAACTTGTGACAAAAAATAAAAACTTCCATGAACTCACTATGCCCCTCACAGAATACCTTCGGGTGTCTTCTTTCTAAAATGGGGTCACTTGTGGGGTATTTATACTGCCCTGGCATTTTAGGGGCCCCTAAACCGTGGGAAGAAGTCTGGAATCCAAATGCGTAAAAATGCCCTGTGAAATCCTAAAGGTACTCATTGGTTTTAGGGCCCCTTTGTGTATCTTGGCTGCAAAAAAGTGTCACACATGTGGTATCGCCGTACTCAGGAGAAGTAGGGCAATGTGTTTTGGGTTATATTTTTACATATAACCATGCTGGGTGTGAGAAATATCTCTTTAAATGACAACTTTTTCCATTTTTTTATACAAAGTTGTCAAGTTACAGAGATATTTCTCTCATCTAATGTTTTAGATGGTCAGCTCAGCAGCAGACCCTCAACCATAATGTTTTGCAGGGTCTGCTCACCATCAGCCCCTCACCCCTAATGTTTTAGAGGGTCTGCTCAGCAGCTGCCCCTCGCCCCTAATGTTTTAGATGGTCAGCTCAGCAGCAGGCCCTCAAGCATAATTTTTTACAGTGTCAGCTCACCAGCAGCCCCTCGCCCCTAATATTTTAGAGCAGGCATGTCCAAACTCCTGCCCCCCAGATGTTGCAAAACTACAACTCCCATCATTCCTGGACAACCTACAGCTATCAACCCACAGAAGGGCATGATGGGAGTTGTAGTTCTGCAACACCTGGAGGGCCAGAGTTTGGACATGCCTGTTTTAGAGGGTCAGCTCAGCAGCGGGCCCTTACCCATAATGTTTTAGAGGGTCACCAGCAGACCACCAATCATAATTTTTTTAAGGGTGTGTATGATGCCCTCTTTTATGTGTAATAAAGAGTGTATTGTAGTGCCAGCCCTTTCACTTAGTGCATAGGCTTTATGAGTGTAGGAGTCCCACCTGAACAATTTATGTGTTATACAGGCTGTTTCGGAGTGCCTCTTGCTTTTATTTTTTTGCAGCACTTTTTTTTTTATTTTTTTTTGGGGGGGAGGGGGGGGGGGTGTTGGGAATAAGGTATAACTCAGCTTTATTGAATTGTGAATGCTGTAAGTGACTAAAGTGCTGTCAATATTGCCCTCAGACATGTAATTACACCTGAGTTGTCAGTTTCCCTAGTTACATCAATTTATATTTTTCTGTAATTAGGCATGTAAATTCAAGTAAATACAGATTCATGTGATTTCTCAATTAAATATTTTATATATCACAAAGAAACAAATATTAATTTAATCTACAGTAATCTGAAGATTTGAAAAAAAAATTCTCTTCATCCAGCATTTAGTACTATAACTTTGGTGCTGTCTGCAGGGAGTATGCCTAGCTGCAGTAATGACTTACTATCTCAAGTTGCCTACGGTTATAAGGAGATTAAATAAAGGCCAACTAATCAAAAGATCTATTAGATTCACGCTTTGGCCGAATTACAGAAACAGGTATTGAGAAACACATCACAAGTAGGGATGAGCGAATCGACTTCGGATGAAACATCCAAAGTCGATTCGTATAAAATTTAGTTTGAATATTGTACGGAGTGAGCGCTCCGTACAGTATTAGAATGTATTGGCTCCTATGAGCCGAAGTTATTACTTTGTGAAGTCTTGCGAGACTTCGGGTAATAACTTCCTAAATTGATTTCTACTGTAAAAAAACATTCCCTTGAACTCAGGTTCGGTTCCAATTGGTACCTTGCAATCGAACGCGAGTTCGGGAAATGTTTTTTTTATAGTAGAAATCAATTTATAAAGTATTCAAACTAAGTTTTATTGCGAATTGATTTCGGATGTTTTATTCGAAGTCGATTTGCTCATCCCTAATCACAAGTTCAATAATGTTATTTTATTATTTTTTTCTTTTTTAAAAAGCTCTCATGCTTTTCACATTGAAGAAACAAATCATATTGCACAAATATCATACTTTTCCAAAAGTACTGAAATATCTAATTGTGCCATACACCAGTGTATATGGTTTCAATAAATTGGGTCATCTTTTTTTTTCTTTATTATTTTGCTGATGCAGAAAATGATTAGCCGTTTCAAATGGATGTAATGAAAGAGAAATATCTTTTTGAACTCTTGCTCATTCATCAAAAGATTTTTCAAGAGATATGAAAAAGACACTTTGCAGATAAAGTTTATTCCTTGCAGCTTATTAAGTATAACAGTTTGTACAAGATGCACCTTGTAATAGCTCTTGAAATGTAGCTAAAAAATGATCTCTGAGCTTGAGCTATATCACTTTTGAAAAACAAGACAATTCCAAAAGAAAATCAATAGAGTTAGTGTGGCAGGAGATAAATATAGTTTAACAGCTAGGCCACGGATAAACAATTACTATATGATAAGAGAGGTTTTTCTTCTGAAGACCCAAGGAAACTGATAAATGTAGACTGGAGATGTAAATCTTTCATTTTAATCTTTTTCTTATACGTCTATTTCTAGTTAAAATAGCAAAAAGTACAATGCAAAAGAGAAAAACATTTTACATTGTTTACAAATATACACAGGCACATCATCTTAAAAAAGTTTGGAAAAAATATTTCTCATCATTCTCCATGAAAACAGGAGATAAAACAAATATGGGCTGCTCTGATATGAACTATTTTTTTAAAATAAAATTATATAATTTTTCCTGAAAATAATTTGCCATCCAATTCCTTCCTTTCATTCAGAATACCCTCTCAACAGCAGTTGAAATAATGTATCTTTAGGCTTTGAAGACAAAAAAAAAACAAGTGTGATAGCCATTACCTAATGTAGAAGAAAGAGCAACAGGATGAATTCTAAACAAGACAAAACATACCAGTAGTACTGCAATTTTACATTCATTTTATTTAGCCAGATTCCTTGTTTTTAACTTCATTTCTATTGCAAAGTAGTTTAAAAAACCCTACTCGAAGCTTTAGATCTAGTCACAGGGAGAGACTTCTTTATAGTGGGGCTCATGCACAAACTATATTATACCTCCCTTAAACCTACCTGCAATATGACAAGCACAGAAGTAAATGGGGCCATAGTGTACTGACATATGTTTCAATTTTATGCAGACTTGTGCAAAGATATTTTTCTAACTTATGCCATATAGATCTTACCAGCAACAGGTCCAACCACTAGTGTTCTATGTGTCTTCTGAAGGCTGTGGCCTACTGTTCTCTGCCAGGTCCTACCAGCCTCTTGCTAGTGTGCGCAAATTCTTCCCAGCACATGCATAACCTAGTCTCCTCCAGCCAATGACTACTCAACTTCAGGTACAGATGTAGCCGAGCTAAAATTTACTCTGATAACATGTGACAATCTTTAAAGAACTTTCCCCTAGGGGAGGATGCCTGAGCTTTAGGTAGTCTAGTTTTCTAATACCTAGTGAAGGCGTGCTGTTCTATTTGTCTGCCCATGTACCAAATTCTGCCTGTTTATTGACTCTGAACCTTGGCTGCCTGACATGACCTTATAGGTGTCGCTGACCCTTATGGGTCAGCAGTCAACTACACTGGGACTATTTCAAGAGGTAGAGGCCTGGTGGCTCCCTGGCAGTGAAGAACATGTCTCTGTATAGAGGTTAAAAGGGGAAAACAAGTGCACTGCCAGGACAACACTGTTAGGTGTAGCCCAAAGTTAAACCGGTTGGTTGACACAGTATTTCTACATACTGACAGTAACAGCATAATATTAGCCATTTTCACTAAATTCATGCAATCCACAATACAATGATAAACTTCCCCATTTTCTATATGTGTAGATCGGAACCTGCAGACAATACATTTGAAATTTGACAACACAATCCTCTAGGAAGATAGAGTCTGCTATTTCCAGCTGTTTACGCCCACACCTTTTAAAGATTTGTCCAACTGATCTAGTCTCTATATAGCCTTTAGCATGTCTGTTTAGCATGTCCATCTACATCTGATGCCTCACCCCATACAATTGAAGTATTCTTTCATTCTACCCCTTTTCTGTATCCCCCTCTCTTTTCATTGTGAATCATTTGATAACTTTGTAAACTGCCTTTGTTCTTATATATAACTGTCACGACCGCTATCCCAGCAGCGGTCGTGTCGCACCAGACGGAGGGGAAGGGGGACCCTTATCTACGGATGGGAAATAGAACGGCCACCCCTGACAAACCCTAAGCTGGCACTTGTCTGCCCTGATACCCTAGACGGGGTGTGAACCCGTGCGGCGAGCAGGATGCCTAAACCCTGAGACACCCTCAGAAGACTAGACTGGGGAAAGGCAGATGGGAGCACTAGTCACCATCACTCATGTCTAGGAGAACAACAGGGGAAGACAGCAACAAACAATCTCCAGAAGAGATAGACTTATCCAGTCACGAGCAGAGAAGATGATCCCAATAACGACAGTCCACGCCAGACAAGAGCTCCACAGCAATACCGTCAAACGATCTCCTTCAAAGGTCAGAATAGCACTGGAAGTAAGGACTATATCTGGCAATGACTGCAAGTGAAACTGAAACTAATATAGTAGCTGGGAGTGGCAGACAGCACTCACCTGAGAAGAATGCCTACAAACTCCCAGTCAGGACAAAAAGGTTCACAAGGCAAAACCCGGATGACATACCCTGAACCACGGAGCAAACTCACAAGCTATCACGAGTAGCAAGTCGCTGCGACCTTCTCTTCCCAGACCTATCTGGATCAGTCACAGTCGTGACAATAACATGTTTTGTCACTATTAGTGGGTACTTTATGGGCCTGCACGCTGCTTGTTGATTCAATTTATTTTTATTTACCAGTACCTTAGCTATGTTATTTTAATGTACAAACAATTGCATAAAAAAAGCAAACAAAACATATGGTAACCATACAAAGACATAATATAGGGCTTGAAAAAGTCAATACACTTAGAGGGAACTAGTCATCAACTTTATGCTGCCCATACTAATGGCAGAATAAAGTAGACACAGGAGAGTTTATTTCAGTGGTTTGTCATTTATAAGTTAAAAGTGGTTGCTGAGAACCAACATCACAATCATTGCAGACTAGGCCTGGAAAAGAGTCACGGCCACCTGAGAAGAGTCATCGCTGAACTCAGCATTTATGTCACTAATGTATGCTGCCCTCAGTGAGTTTAGCATAAAGCAGATGACAGGTTTCCTTTAATACAGATATAAATACAGTGGTCCCTTAATTTACACTATTAATTGGTTCCAGGATCACAATTGTATGTTGAAACCATTGTAACTTTATAGAAAAAAGTGATTCCATAGACCCAAAATATCATCCCAGGATAAGAGAAAATGAAGATTAAAAAATGAGCAGATAAAGTTCTTACATGTATAACCGAAAAGTCTGCTCGGAGCTGTACATAACTTTCTATGATGAGCACATAAACAGGGTCTTGTATAGCACACAGCATACCCAAAAAATAAAGTGGAGTCACCCTCACCTGACATCTAAAGGAGCTCATCGTTGCATACACAGAGTCATATCAGGACATGTACTACTGCTCTTTACAGTAAAGAGCACCTGCCAAATACAGATGATTTACCAGAGAAATGGCCATACTGATTGGTTGGATTACAATTACCATTGTATGTTGAATATATTGTATCCTGAGGCAATTTTATCTTGAGGGAGATAAATAGATACAAACTACCTGTAACCTCAGTTTGTCTACATTTTCTCTGTATTTCCACTGTATTAATATTAGTTTTCTCAGCAAGATGCAAGACATAACAGTTTACCAATTAAAATCATTATAAAAATCTTCATCTGTACAAATACTGCAATTATGGTATATATTGATGTGAACAATTCATATAAAATCGAATTGTTTGCAAAAAAGTTTTTGTCTCATTCTCATTTTATTCTTATATAGTTCTATGTGCTTTAACTTTATTTTAATAAAAAATTGTTCTAAATAACATACTTTAAAATGCTGTACTGTCTGGTATTGTTCACAATGTGTCGTTCTTTGGAATTCAACAATGTCATATGCAGGATTTGATATACAGTATGTGTAGGTGTGAGGTCACACACTGCTTTCTTCCTGCTTCTTTCATCTTTTATCTTGTGTCATATTAAAGGAGGCACAAGATGAGCATAGCCAACCAACTACACTAAAGAGATGCCTACTACAAAGAACAAGCTTCCATTATGATGCATTTCTCAGCGACTATTCTTAAGGCAGGAGCCATTTGGCTATGTTACTAAGAGCTTCCCGTCATACAGAAGGCAAAGGTGCGAGTCATAGAATGGAGCCCAAGGTTTTCAATGTAGTAAAATCAGAAAAGGAATACTGTATCACTATTGTGCAGTACAGAACACTGTTAAAAGATTGGCGTCTGTAACATAGACCCTTCATTCAATGGTGAATTCACTTTATTGTTGTAATTAATTATTATTTTTTGGTAGATAATTTTCCATAAAAATAAATTGTTCTTTTTTTCCCGTTCCAGCTTTAGTACATGAAGACATGTCTATTCAAGCAAGATGTCGCTTGCCTGGACAAGATTAACCACAGTGCTGTTGATGTGATGCATCATCAGTATGAATGACATGAAAATAGTTTTTTCTATGCAAGTCACTAGACAGACAGCATTGCACACAATTTTGGACACCTATGACTAGGAAGAACATATGTAGCTGAAATACAGTTTTGCAGAGGAGAGCGACCACAGTAATTAAAGAGGACCTTTTACTAGAGATGTCACGTACATAAAATTTTCCGTTCGCGAACGGCGAATGCGGATTTATGCAAATGTTCGCGAACAAGGCGAACCGTCATAGACTTCAATAGACAGGCGAATTTTAAAACCCACAGGGACTCTTTCTGGCCACAATAGTGATGGAGAAGTTGTTTCAAGGGGACTAACACCTGGACTGTGGCATGCCGGAGGGGGATCCATTGCAAAACTCCCATGGAAGATTACGTAGTTGTGTGGTAAGTTGAATTCGTAATGCGATTAATATAACCTGCATTAATCGCATTGGAATTCAACTTAGAGCTGGGTTCCTAATGGTTGTATTGCTAGAATATAAAGAGGATTGAGAATATAGCGCTATATTCTCAATCTTCGTTATATTCTAGCAATACAACCATTAGGAACTCAGATCTAAGTTGTAATCGCAATGCGATTAATCTAACCTGTATTAATCGCATTGCAATTGCAACTTAGATCTGAGTTCCTAATGGTTGTATTGCTAGAATATAACGGAGATTTAGAATATAGTGCTATATTCTCAATTTTCGTTATATTCTAGCAATACAACCATTAGGAACTCAGATCTAAGTTGTAATCGCAATGTGATTAATACAGGTTATATTAATCGCATTGCGATTACAACTACTAACACTGCAGCTTCAGAATGAATCTAAGATGGATGCCGTCCTTGCTTTTTGATAGGAGGTGGGAGAGTCTGGGAGGGAAGGTATGCTGATTGGCTGGAATGTGTCTGATAACTGTGAGGTACAGGGTCAAAGTTTTCTCAATGATAAAGTATAGGGGCGAATGCGAACATTGCATATGGTCGCTCGCTGCGGCAGACGCGAACAAGCTATGTTCCCAGGGAATCGTTCGCCGGCAAATAGTTCGGGACATCACTAGTGACAGACCAAACTCTGACAGACCAAATGTCCCGTTTAATGCACCGCAAACAACCACAAACAGTCCATTTGAACAACAACGGGTCCCCGAAAGATGACAACAAGCCCCCTGGGATGCTGTGGTTGGTCCTCCACCTCGTCAAAGCCACCTTCCTCCTCTGACTCCTCTTCTTCAGACTCCTCTCTCTGCGTTGCCGCAGGCCCAGCAATCGACGAAGACAAGGCTGCTTCTGGTGGTGATGGTGACCACAACTCTTCCTCTTCAATAATTGACTCAATTATTAGGGGAACGACTCAATTATTAGGGGAACAGATAGGGCGATCTGTCACAAAGATCGTGATCGCCGAACAGTGTGCTGTCTTCCTGGCGCTAGAGTTCGACACATCGCAGATCGGGTTGACAGATTACTGGGAGGGGCTGGAGAAGATCCAGCGGTCATGGTCCATATCGGAACCAATGACAAAGTTAGAGGTAGGTGGAGAGTCCTTAAGAATGATTTCAGGGATTTAGGTGAAAAGCTTAGGGCAAGGACCTCAAAGGTAGTATTTTCCGAAATACTGCCTGTACCACGGGCCACACAAGAAAGGCAGAGGGAGATTAGAGAGGTTAACAAGTGGCTCAAAAACTGGTGTAGGAAGCAGGGTTTTGGGTTCATGGAGAACTGGGCCGACTTTGCTATCGGCTACAGGCTCTATCGTAGGGACGGGCTGCACCTCAATGGGGAAGGGGCAGCCGTGTTGGGGAGAAAGATGGCTAGAAGGTTGGAGGAGTGTTTAAACTAGGGACTGGGGGGGAGGGAAATTACATTATAGGAGGGGAAGATAGTGCAGATAGAGACCGGGGGCAAGGTAGTGGGACTGGGGGAGGAATGGAAGGAGGGACTATAAAAGTTCACAATGAAAGGTGTAGGGCAAAAAATATGCATAAACCTCTCAAATGTATGTATACTAATGCCAGAAGCCTGACTAATAAAAATGGGGAACTGGAATTAGTGATGTGTGAGGAGGATTACGACATAGTGGGAATAACTGAGACATGGCTGGACGATAGCTATGACTGGGCTGTTAATGTACAAGGTTACAATCTGTTCAGAAAGGAGCGTCAAAACCGGAGAGGGGGAGGGGTCTGCCTTTACATAAAGTCCTGTCTAAAGCCCACACTCTGGGAAGACATCTGTGAGGGACACGAAAATGTGGAGTCATTGTGGGTGGAGATAAATGGAGCCAAAAACAATAATAAATTACTAATAGGAGTTTACTATAAACCACCTAATATACCAGAGTCCATAGAAAATCTATTACTAAGCAGAGATAAACAAGGCGGCAAACCATAATGAAGTGGTTATTATGGGGGACTTCAACTACCCAGATATAGACTGGGAAACTGAAACCTGTACATCCCATAAAGGAAACAGGTTCTTGGCAATAGCCAAAGACAATTACCTTTCCCAAATGGTTCAGGACCCAACTAGAGGGACGGCCATACTGGACTTAGTATTAACCAATAGACCTGATAGAACAACAGACGTGCAGGTCGGGGGACACCTGGGAAATAGTGACCATAAAGTAATAACCTTCCAATTATCCTTCAAGCGAGAGTTTCTACAGGGAGGAACAAGAATACCGGACTTCAAAAAAGCAAAATTTAGCCAACTAAGAGGCCATAGGCCCAATTAACTGGGACAAAGTCCTCAAAAATAAAAATACAACCACAAAATGGGAGATTTTTAAAAGCATCGTAACATCTAATTGTGATCGATGCATACCTTATAGAAATAAAAGGCTAAGAAATAAGAAGAAACCAATGTGGATAAATAGAACCGTAAAAAAAGCAATAAATGACAAAAAGAAAGCATATAAATCACTAAAACAGGAGGGGAGCCAGGAAGCTCTGATAAACTATAAGGAAAAAAATAGAATATGTAAAAAACTAATAAAAACTGCCAAACTAGAGACCGAGAGATTAATTGCCAAAGAGAGCAAAACTAACCCTAAAATGTTTTCAATTATATAAATGGTAAAAAATATAAATCTGAAGGAGTCGGCCCTCTACATAGCAATGAGGGGAGTTGCAGAAAGCGACGAGGATAAAGCTAAGCTATTAAATATTTTCTTCTCCACTGTTTTCACTGAGGAAAATAAACTGTCAGATGAAATGCAAAATGTAAAAGTAAATTCCCCTTTAAAAGTGCCCTGTCTGACCCAGGAAGAAGTACAGCAGCGACTTAAAAAGATTAAAATAGACAAATCGCCAGGACCGGATGGCATACACCCCGTATCCTAAGGGAATTAAGTGATGTCCTAGCCAGACCCTTATTTTTGATATTCACGGACTCCATACTGACAGGGAATGTTCCACCAGACTGGCGTATAGCAAATGTGGTGCCAATATTCAAAAAGGGTCCAAAAACAGAGCCTGGAAATTATAGGCCGGTAAGTTTAACATCTGTTGTGGGTAAACTGTTTGAAGGTTTTGTAAGAGATGCTATCTTGGAGTATCTCAATGAAAATAAGCAAATTACACCATATCAGCATGGCTTCATGAGGGATCGGTCATGTCAAACTAATTTAATCAGTTTCTATGAGGAGGTAAGTTCTAGACTTGACCGGGGTGAATCAGTGGATGTCATATATCTGGACTTCTCCAAAGCATTTGACACTGTACCACACAAAAGGTTAGTATATAAAATGAGAACACTTGGACTAGGAGAAAATATCTGTATGTGGGTAAGTAACTGGCTCAGTAATAGAAAACAGAGGGTGGTTATTAACGGTACACACTCAGATTGGGTCACTGTCACTAGTGGGGTACCTCAGGGGTCAGTATTGGGCCCTATTCTCTTCAATATATTTATTAATGATCTTGTAGAAGGCTTGCACAGTAAAATATCAATTTTTGCAGATGACACTAAACTGTGTAAAGTAATTAACACTGAAGAGGACAGTTTTCTGCTACAGAGGGATCTGGATAGATTGGGGGCTTGGGCAGAGAAATGGCAGATGAGGTTTAACACTGACAAATGTAAAGTTATGCACATGGGAAGGAATAATGCAAGTCACCCGTACATACTAAATGGTAAAACACTCAGTAACACTGACATGGAAAAGGATCTAGGAATTTTAATAAATAACAAACTAAGCTGTAAAAACCAGTGTCAGGCAGCTGCTTCTAAGGCCAATAAGATAATGGGTTGCATCAAAAGGGGCATAGATGCCCGTGATGAAAATATAGTCTTACCACTATATAAATCACTAGTCAGACCACACATGGAGTACTGTGTACAGTTCTGGGCTCCTGTGAACAAGGCAGACATAGCAGAGCTAGAGAGGGTTCAGAGGAGGGCAACCAAAGTAATAACTGGAATGGGGCAACTACAGTACCCTGAAAGGGTATCAAAATTAGGGTTATTCACTTTAGAAAAAAAGACGACTGAGGGGAGATCTATTAACTATGCATAAATATATCAGGGGTCAGTACAGAGATCTGTCCCATCATCTATTTATCCCCAGGACTGTGACTGTGATGAGGGGACAACCTCTGCGTCTAGAGGAAAGAAGGTTTGTACACAAACATAGAAAAGGGTTCTTCACGGTAAGAGCAGTGAGACTATGGAACTCAGTCTCTGCCTGAGGAGGTGGTGAAGGTGAGTACAATAAAGGAATTCAAGAGGTGCCTGGATGTATTTCTGGAGCGTAATAATATTTCAGGCTATAGCTACTAGAGATAGGTCGTTGATCCAGGGAGTTGTTCTGACTGCCTGATTGGAGTCGGGAAGGAATTTTTTCCCCTTAAGTGGGGAAAATTGGCTCTATCTCACAGGGGTTTTTATGGGGTGTATGGAATAGATTTTAGGAACTGCGAGATGGGAAAAGATGCTTGGTCGGTCCTTTTACTTCCCAATTTGGGGCACTGCGCGTGTGCTGTGTAATGTTCTGTGCAATTCCAATAGGAGTGGTATGTTAAGTAGTACTATTCCTATCAGTATAAACCCTGTTACGTTCCCTATCAGGGGACGTGTATGGAATAGATTTTAGGAACCGGGAGATGGAAAAAGATGCTTGGTTGGTCCTGCTACTTCCAATTTGGGGCACTGCGCATACGCCTTGCAATGTACTGTGCCTCCAGATATGAGTGGTGTATTAAGTAGTACTATTTCTCTCAGTTTAATCCCTGTTACGTCCCCTATTAGGGGACATGTATGGAATAGATTTTAGACAAACGCAAAGAGTTTTCAATAGTTGACACACTCATGACATAGATTTTATTCCTCTATGCATTAATCTTGGTGTAGTGATGACTGTGCTTGTGCGCACGTTTGGGAGCTTGCAGGCTATTGGGGTTTTTCCAAGCCTATGGTCGTGCTGAGGTAGTTCAGTGACAGTTAAGTGACCCAGAAAACAATGATTCTGCAGTGTGGCCCATTGTTGGCCTAGTAGGCTTTAATGATCACCTTAGATGATCACAAAGAAAATGTATGTTTTTTCTATGCAAAATTATCCAGCCGATCGCTTTTGGTCTGTTCACAATGAAGCAACGACCTTATCATCTGGGGTGTGCCAAGATTGCCAACACACTCATAGAGGTGATCGCTTCATTGTAATACGCAAGCCCATTCACCACAACAAGGTAACGATCACGAAGGGGAATTGACACATGTATGTGCCTTTTTTTGTTTTGTTTTTACAGCCACAGTGCAGCACTAGAGGCCTGAAAAATTAGGCATGTACACATGGCTGAAAAACAAGGTATTGTTGCAGCCGCTACAATAGCAACAATTGATGTTTTCCAGGCAGAAAGTGTAGAAAAACGAACCCTCCGAACCCTAGTTGGTGGCGGAGAAGTCACGCAAGTCATCCGACATGCAGAGATGAAATACAGCAGCGTGGGGACTATTTTTAGCCCAAGGCATCTCATCACGCCTTTTTTAGTCAAATGCATCCCCCACTGTCAGTCCCTTCGATATATACACGCCTCAATTATCTTAATAAAGGTGAGGTAATGTACACTTTTTTAACCTAGGCGACTTCTCTTGTCAGTGACAATACCTCCTGCTGCTCTGAAGGTCGTTTCTGACAGGACACTTGAAGCGGGACAGACTAGAAGTTCTATCACAAATTGGGATAGCTCAGGCCACAGGTCAAGCCTGCACACCCAGTAGTCAAGGGGTTCATCGTTTCTCAGAGTGTCGATATCTGCAGTTAAGGCGAGGTAGTCTGCTACCTGTCAGTCGAGTTGTTCTCTGAGGGTGGACCCCGAAGGGCTGTGGCGATGCGTAGGACTTAAAAAGCTCCGCATGTCCTCCCTCAACAACACGTCTGTAAAGCGTCCTGTCCATGCCGGCATGGTCGTGGAAGAAGGAGGATTACTTTCACCTCTTCCCCTGTTATATTCCCATTGTGCTCTAACATCACGCTTATACGCTGTGTAAAGCATCCTTTCCGACTTCCGGGAATTTGGTAACATTTCAGGCACTTTCTGCTTATACCGGGGGTCTTGTAGCGTAGCCACCCAGTACAGGTCGTTCTCCTTCAGCCTTTTTATACGAGGGTCCCTCAACAGGCATGACAGCATGAAAGACCCCACTTGCACAAGGTTGGATGCCGAGCTACTCATGTCCCGTTCCTCGTCCTCACTGAAGGTCTGTTCTTCCCCCCAGCCACGTACAACATCACGGGTCCCAGATAGGTGACAACAACGAGCACACTGGGATGCCTGATGTGGTTGGTATTCCTCCTCCTCAAAGCCACATTCCTCCTCTGACTCCTCAGACTCCTCTTCCAGCGTTGCCGCAGGTCCTGCAAGCGATGCTGATACGGCTGTTTCTGGTGGTGATGGTGACGACAACTCTTCCTCTTCCTCTTCATGCTCATCTACAGCCTGATCCAGCACTCTTCGCAGGGCACACTCCAGGAAAAAAACAAATGGGATGATGTCACTTATGGTGCCTTCAGTGCGACTGACTTTGTTTATCACCTCCTCAAAAGGACGTATAAGCCTAAAGGCATTGCGCATGAGCGTCCAGTAACGTGGCAAAAAAATTCCCAGCTCCACAGAGGCTGTCCTAGCACCCCGGTCATACAAATACTCGTTGACGGCTTTTTCTTGTTGGAGCAGGTGTTCGAACATTAGGAGTGTTGAATTCCAACGTGTCAGGCTGTCACAAGTCAAGCGCCTGACTGGCATGTTGTTTCGGCGCTGGATATCTGAAAAGTGTGCCATGGCCGTGTAGGAATGCCTGAAATGGCCACACACCTTCCTGACCTGCTTGAGGACGTCCTGTAAGCCTGGGTACTTATGCACAAAGCGTTGTAAAATCAGATTCAACACCTGTGCCATTGTCACACACCACTTTGCCGATCTCCAGTTGGTGCGGAGTCAGCCACTGATCCATCTGTGCGTTCAGGGCGGACAGGAGTGCTGGTCTGGTGTGAATCTCTGTTTTCAGGCAAGTCAACCCCAGGACGGCGTGACACTGTCGTATCCGAGATATGGATTAGCCCTTGGGGAGCTGGGGGAGTGCAGTTGATGATGTGGCGCAAGACGCAGCAGCAGAAGAGGACTCAGCCGAGGAGGTTAGCGAAGAGGATGGAGTAGGAGGAGTAGAGGAGGTGGCAGCAGGCCTGCCTGCAAGCCATGGTGGTGTCACCAACTCTGCTGCAGAGCCACGCATTCCATGCTTGGCAGCCATCAGCAGGTTTACCCAATGCGCAGTGTACGTGATTTACCTGCCCTGACCATGCTTTACAGACCAGGTATCAGTGGTCAGATGGACCCTTGCCCCAACACTGTGTGCCAGACATGCCATGACTTCCTTTTGCACAATAGAGTACAGGTTGGGGATTGCCTTCTGTGAAAAGAAACTTCGGCCGGGTACCTTCCACTGCGGTTTCCCAATAGCTAAAATTTTTTTGAAGGCCTCAGACTCCACCAGCTTGTATGGTAAAAGCTGGCGGGCTAAGAGTTCCGACAAGCCAGCTGTCAGACACCGGGCAAGGGGGTGACTCTGTGACATTTGCTTCTTATGCTCAAACATGTCCTTGACAGACACTTGACTGGGCAGATGAGCAGGAACTGCTGAAGGTAAGAGGCGGAGTGGCTGGTGGTTGAGAGGGGGCAGGCAGGCAGCAGTGGTTGACGTGGCTGAAGATGCTGGAATAGGAGGAGCATGGTGGCTTTGAGTTTGTGTGCTACTTGTACTCATGTGTTGATCCCATATGCGTTTGTGATGTGAGATCATGTGCCTTCGCAAAGCAGTTGTACCTAGGTGGGTGTTGGACTTCCCACGACTCAGTTTCTTTTGGCACAGGTTGCAAATGGCATCGCTGTTATCAGAGGCAGACACACAAAAAAAATCCCACACTTCTGAGCTTTGTAATGACGGCATTCTGGTGGTGGCAACAGCATGTGTTGATTGGCGTGTTGTCTGTCTGACCCCGGGTGCCGATACATGCTGTCTGACTGTGCCACTAGCTCCTCGTGTCGACCTCCCCCTTCTTCCAACTCGTCCCCTCCTCCTCTCTGTCTCCCCATCTGAACTTTCCCCCTGTTCTTCTTCTCTTCGAGCAGGCACCCACGTGACATCCACGGACACATCGTCATCATCAACCGCTTCACTTGTATCTGACAGCTCAGCAAAGGAAGCTGCAGCGGATTCAACATCATCATCATCACTCTGTACGTCCATGTGTGTAATGCTGCCTGACTGAGACATATCCCTGTTATCTACATCCTCTGGCAATAATGGTTGCGCATCACTCATTTCTTCCAACTGATGTGTAAATTACTCCTCTGACAGATCAAGTAAAGCAGCTGTGGTGCTAGTGTTGGTGGTGGCGGCAGGAGGGCGAGTGGTAACTTGAGAGGTGCCCGAAGCTGAGCTGGAGGAGGATGGTGCGTCAAGATTCCGAGCGGAAGCTGTAGAAGATTGGGTGTCCTGTGTTAGCCAGTCAACTATGTCCTCAGAACTTTTCGAGTTCAGGGTACGTGGCCTCTGAACACTGGGAATCACAGCACCACGCTTGCAGACAACTAACTGCTATTAAATCTATTACAGTCAAAATTGTTGTTGTTTTTTTAAATGTAATCTACTGTGAAACCAGATACGAGTTGCACTGGTGACACTGTGCACTTGCAGGGCCTGAAACCCACACGCCTGCAGGCAACTGACTGCTATTATTTTACAGTCAAAAATTGTATTTTATTTTTTAAATGCAATCTACTGTGACACCAGATATGAGTTGCACTGGTGACACTGTGCACTTGAAGGCCTGAAACACACACGCATGCAGGCAACTGACTGCTATTATATTACAGTTAGTGTTGAGCGAACAGTTCGAGCATAGTTCGGGTCCGTACCGAATTTTGGGGTGTTCGTGACACGGACCCGAACCCGAACTTTTTCGTAAAAGTTCGGGTTCGTCGTTCGGCATGTATTTTGGCGCATTTTGAAAGGCTGCAAAGCAGCCAATCAACATGCATCATACTACTTGCCCTAAGATGCCATCGCAGCCATGCCTACTATTGGCAAGGCTGTGATTGGCCAAGTGCAGCATGTGACTCAGCCTCTTTATAAGCTTGTGCGCACGTCGGGACGTGCTCACTCCCGATGTGAATAGAACAGGGATAGACGCAGCTGATGCTAGGGCGAGAATAGGCAGGGATAATTGAATAACTGGAAGCAAATTTCTCTCCTCCACCTGTGATTCATCTGAACAACTGCAGCTGAGCTGCTTTTTGATAGGGATTGGCTATTTTTAGAGTGGCCAGAGTGATTTTTCCATCCACATGTACCTGGGCTGACCGCTGGCCGCCATTTTGCGACTTGTAGTGCTGCAGCAGAAGCTGCCACAGTGTGCATTCCAAAGCTCCAAACAAGTCAGACATCTACACCTGGGATTCAGACCAATAGCGATTTAGCAGCACAGTCCAAGGCTATTTTTTTAAAGGTTGTGCAGACCATTTTGTGGCACATGTTACTGGGCTGATAGGCGGCGGCCATCTTGGGACTAGTGCTGCAGCACAATCTCTCCCAACGTCCATTAATCACTTGTAATAGTGGTCTGTGCCATAGAAATCCTACATCAGGGACTTGGGTGTGCTTGTGTCACCCCTACTAATACCAGTCCACCTGTAATCCATACAGTGAAAAGCCATAAAGTATTCCAGTGAGGGAATTTTTTTATTTAAAAAGGCCAAGTTAGTTTATCTGGCGTTCAATATACTAGATACAGTTAGGCCTGCGTTTCATACATCTGGAATTAGCAAACTAATGTGCTGGGGTTGGGAAAACATATATGTACCCATACTAGAATCTGTCAAAGAAAGCGGTACTCACATATAACAGTCATTCCATCTGTAATCCATACAGTCAAAAGACTGAAAGTATTCCAGTGAGGGAATTTTTTTATTTAAAAAGGCCAAGTTAGTTTATCTGGCGTTCAATATACTAGATACAGTTAGGCCTGCGTTTCATACATCTGGAATTAGCAAACTAATGTGCTGGGGTTGGGAAAACATATATGTACCCATACTAGAATCTGTCAAAGAAAGCGGTACTCACATATAACAGTCATTCCATCTGTAATCCATACAGTCAAAAGACTGAAAGTATTCCAGTGAGGGAATTTTTTATTTAAAAAGGCCAAGTTAGTTTATCTGGCGTTCAATATACTAGATACAGTTAGGCCTGCGTTTCATACATCTGGAATTAGCAAACTAATGTGCTGGGGTTGGGAAAACATATATGTACCCATACTAGAATCTGTCAAAGAAAGCGGTACTCACATATAACAGTCATTCCATCTGTAATCCATACAGTCAAAAGACTGAAAGTATTCCAGTGAGGGAATTTTTTATTTAAAAAGGCCAAGTTAGTTTATCTGGCGTTCAATATACTAGATACAGTTAGGCCTGCGTTTCATACATCTGGAATTAGCAAACTAATGTGCTGGGGTTGGGAAAACATATATGTACCCATACTAGAATCTGTCAAAGAAAGCGGTACTCACATATAACAGTCATTCCATCTGTAATCCATACAGTCAAAAGACTGAAAGTATTCCAGTGAGGGATTTTGCTTATAAAAATAATATATTTCATTGTGGTGCGAGTTGAATCGCAACAATGAAGAAAAATACTATTAAGGGACGAGGACGCGGTCGTGGTGGTGTCCGTGGAGCCTCTGTTGCTGGTAGAGGGCGTGGCCGTTCGGCCCCAGGCGCACACAGTAGGGAACGAACTCCCTCAACTAGCCGGCAGAATGTACCGCAATATCTCGTGGGGCCCAATGCCGCTCTTAGGATGGTAAGGCCTGAGCAGGTACAGGCATTAATCGATTGGGTGGCCGACAGTGCTTCCAGCACGTTCACCACATGGTCTTCCACCCAGTCTTCTGCGGAAAGCGCACAGGTGGCACCTGAAAACCAAGCCCATCAGTCTGTCACATCACCCCCAAGCATATCAGGGAAACGGTCTGAGCCACAAGTTATGCAGCAGTCTCTTCTTCTGTTTGAAGACTCTGCTTCCAGGGTTTCCCAGGGGCGTCCACCTAGCCCTTCCCCAGTGGAGGAAGACATACCATGCACTGACGCACAACCACTTATGTCTCCAGATGAAGAGGACATGGGAATACCACCACAGCAGAGTCACCGACTCTCTGATGATGACGAAACACAGGTGCCCACTGCCGCGTCTTTTTGCAGTGTGCAGACTGAACAGGAGGAGGTCAGGGAGGGAGACTGGGTGGAAGACGATGCAGAGGACGATGAGGTCTTAGACCCCACATGGACTGAAGGTCGTGGCGATGACTTTCACAGTTCAGAGGAAGAGGTAGTGGTGAGACCGAGACAACAGCGAAGCCAAGAGAGAGCAGGGGGCCAAAGCAGGCGAGCCGCCGCCCCAGAGTTCGCCTGCTACTGGACATCGCCAACAGGGACCCAGCCCCACAAAGGCAGCTTCAAAGAGTTCCCTGGCATGGCACTTCTTTAAACAATGTCCTACCGACAAGACCCGAGTGACTTGCACGCTCTGCCATCAGAGCCTGAGGCGAGGCATTAACGTTCTGAACCTCAGCACAACCTGCATGACCAGGCATCTACATGCAAAGCATGAACTGCAGTGGGGTACACACCTTAAAAACCAGGCACTCGCTGAGGCTCCCCTGCTCCCTCTACCGCTGCTGCCTCGGCTTCCGCCTCGAGAGGAATGTTGCCACCTGCCGAGCAGCAAACAGAGGATGTGCCACCGACACCACCACCACCGCCACCGTCAACTAGCGTCTCCACTATATCACACAGCAGCGTTCAGCTCTCAATATCTCAAACCTTAGAGAGGAAGCGCAAATTCCCCGAGTCACCCTCGAGGCCCTTGGCCTGAACGCCAGCATTTCTAAACTGCTGGCCTTTGAAATGCTGTCATTCCGGCTGGTGGACACAGACAGCTTCAAACAGCTGATGGCCATGGCTGTCCCGCAGTATGTGGTTCCCAGCCGCCACTACTTCTCCAAGACAGCCGTGCCTTCCCTGCACATGCAAGTGTCCGATAAAATCAAGTGTGCACTGCGCAACGCCATTTGTGGCAAGGTCCACCTAACCACAGATACGTGGACCAGTAAGCACGGCCAGGGACGCTATATCTCACTAACTGCACACTGGATGAATGTAGTGGCGGCTGGGCCCCGGCGGACAGTTCCTTGGCGCACGTCCTTCCGCCCCTAGGATCGCAGGGCATCATTCTCTGCCTCCTGTAGCCTCCTCCTCCTACTCGGCTTCCTCCTCCACTGCTTCCACCAGCTCATCCGGTCAGCCACACACCTTCACCACCAACTTCAGCACAGCCCGGGGTAACGTCAGCAGGCCATTCTGAAACTCATATGTTTGGGGGACAGGCCCCACAGCGCAAAGGAGTTGTGGCGGGGTATTGAACAACAGACCGGCGAGTGGTTTCTGCCGGTGGGCCTCAAGCCAGGCCTGGTGGTATGCGATAATGGGCGAAATCTCGTGGCAGCTCTGGGACTAGCCGGTTTGGCGCACATCCCTTGCCTGGCGCATGTGCTGAACTTGGTGGTGCAGAGGTTCATTCACCACTACCCCAACATGTCAGAGCTGCTGCATAAAGTGCGGGCCGTCTGTGCGCGCTTCCGCCGTTCACATCCTGCCGCTGCTGCCTGTCTGCGCTACAGCGGAACTCGGCCTTCCCGCTCACCGCCTCATATGCGACGTGCCCACCCGGTGGAACTCCACCTTGCACATGCTGGAGAGACTGTGCGAGCAGCAGCAGGCCATAGTGGAGTTTCAGCTGCAGCACGCTCGCGTCAGTCGTACTGCCGAACAGCACCACTTCACCACCAATGATTGGGCCTCCATGCGAGACCTGTGTGCCCTGCTGCGCTGTTTCGAGTACTCCACCAACATGGCCAGTGGCGATGACACTGTTATCAGCGTTACAATACCACTTCTATGTCTCCTTGAGAAAACACTTAGGGCAATGATGTTAGAGGAGGTGGCCCAGGTGGAGGAGGAGGAGGAGGATGAGGGCTCGTTTCTAACACTTTCGGGCCAGTCTGTTCGAAGTGGCTCAGAGGGAGGTTTGTTTAAGCAGCAGAGGACAGGTTCTACAAGTCGCCAGCCAAGGCACTGTACTGGAGGACGAGGAGGATGAGGAGGAGGAGGTGGAGGGGACGAGGATGGCGCAAGTTCACAGCGGGGTGGCAGCCCAGGCCCATCACTGGTGCGTGGCTGGGGGGATACGGTGGACGATGACGATCGCCTCCCACAGAGGACAGCTTGTCCTTACCCATGGGTAGCCTGGCCCACATGAGCGAATATATGCTCCAATGCCTGCGCAACGACAGCAGAGTTGCCCACGTTTTAACGTGTGCAGACTACTGGGTGGCCACCCTGCTGGATCCCGGTATAAAGACAATGTGCCCACTTTAATTCCTGAACTGGAGCGCGACCGTAAGATGCGCGAGTACAAGCACTACGCTGATAGGCGCTCTTGAGAGCATTCCCACATGTCACAGGGGAACAGGTGGAAGGTGAAGGCAGAGGAGTGGCAAGAGGTCGTCAACGCAGCTGTGTCACGGCCAGCTCATCTGAGGGCAGGGTTAGCATGGCAGAAATGTGGAAAGGTTTTGTCTCCACGCCACAGCTATCTGCACCGACACCTGATACGGACGTGTTAGCAGGAGGCAGCATTTCACTAACATGGTTGAACAGTATGTCTGCACACCCCTCCACATCCTGACGGATGGTTCGGCCCCATTCAACTACTGGGTTTCGAAATTGTCCACGTGGCCAGAGTTAGCATGTTATGCCTTGGAGGTGCTTTCCTGCCCGGCGGCCAGCGTTTTATCTGAGCAGCGTATTCAGCACGGCAGGGCGTCATTACTGACAAGCGCAGCCGCCTGTCCACAGCCAACGTGGACAAGCTGACCTTCATAAAGATGAACCAGGCATGGATCCCACAGGACCTGTCCCTCCCTTGTGCAGAGTAGTCCTTATTAACTGCCTAAAACATGTCTTGTTGTGCTACGGGCCACTTCTTTATTTGATACAAATTTTATGAAACCCACAGTTGAATGAAACTCTTCTCTGTCTGGGCGCCGGGGCCTAACCAGATGAAAGTGGCCGGTTAAACTAACGGGTGACATGAAGCCATAACCTCTGCCATGCTACCTCTGTCTTCTGTCTGGGTGCTGAGGCCTAAGTCAAATAAAGCGGTCTTCTGCTGTGCTGGGGGATATGAAGCTAATCTCTGACCTCTCTCCTCTGTCTGGGTCCAAAGGCCTAAATCACTGAAAGAGGCCTTCTCCTGTGGTGTGTGATATGATGCCAGAATATGTGCTGTGGGGCCTCTCTCCTCTTCCTGGGTGCAGGGGTCAAAGTAACTCAATGGTGGCTTCTCCTGTGGTGGCTGATATGATGCCAGAATATGTGCTGTGGTGCCTCTCTCCTCTGTTCTGGGTGCAGGGGTCAAAGTAACTCAATGGTGGCTTCTCCTGTGGTGGCTGATATGATGCCAGAATATGTGCTGTGGGGCCTCTCTCCTCTTCCTGGGTGCAGGGGTCAAAGTAACTCAATGGTGGCTTCTCCTGTGGTGGCTGATATGATGCCAGAATATGTGCTGTGGGGCCTCTCTCCTCTTCCTGGGTGCAGGGGTCAAAGTAACTCAATGGTGGCTTCTCCTGTGGTGGTTAGATATGATGCCAGAATATGTGCTGTGGGGCCTCTCTCCTCTTCCTGGGTGCGGGGGTCAAAGTAACTCAATGGTGGCTTCTCCTGTGGTGGCTGATATGATGCCAGAATATGTGCTGTGGTGCCTCTCTCCTCTTCCTGGGTGCAGGGGTCAAAGTAACTCAATGGTGGCTTCTCCTGTGGTGGCTGATATGATGCCAGAATATGTGCTGTGGTGCCTCTCTCCTCTTCCTGGGTGCAGGGGTCAAAGTAACTCAATGGTGGCTTCTCCTGTGGTGGCTGATATGATGCCAGAATATGTGCTGTGGGGCCTCTCTCCTCTTCCTGGGTGCAGGGGTCAAAGTAACTCAATGGTGGCTTCTCCTGTGTTGGTTAGTATGATGCCAGAATATGTGCTGTGGGGCCTCTCTCCTCTTCCTGGGTGCAGGGTCAAAGTAACTCAATGGTGGCTTCTCCTGTGGTGGCTGATATGATGCCAGAATATGTGCTGTGGGGCCTCTCTCCTCTTCCTGGGTGCAGGGGTCAAAGTAACTCAATGGTGGCTTCTCCTGTGGTGGTTAGTATGATGCCAGAATATGTGCTGTGGGGCCTCTCTCCTCTTCCTGGGTGCAGGGGTCAAAGTAACTCAATGGTGGCTTCTCCTGTGGTGGCTGATATGATGCCAGAATATGTGCTGTGGTGCCTCTCTCCTCTTCCTGGGTGCGGGGGTCAAAGTAACTCAATGGTGGCTTCTCCTGTGGTGGCTGATATGATGCCAGAATATGTGCTGTGGTGCCTCTCTCCTCTTCCTGGGTGCGGGGTCAAAGTAACTCAATGGTGGCTTCTCCTGTGGTGGCTGATATGATGCCAGAATATGTGCTGTGGGGCCTCTCTCCTCTTCCTGGGTGCAGGGGTCAAAGTAACTCAATGGTGGCTTCTCCTGTGGTGGTTAGTATGATGCCAGAATATGTGCTGTGGGGCCTCTCTCCTCTTCCTGGGTGCAGGGTCAAAGTAACTCAATGGTGGCTTCTCCTGTGGTGGCTGATATGATGCCAGAATATGTGCTGTGGTGCCTCTCTCCTCTTCCTGGGTGCAGGGGTCAAAGTAACTAAATGGTGGCTTCTCCTGTGGTGGTTGATATGATGCCTGATTCTCTGCTGTGAAACCTCTCTCCTCCATCTGGGTGTAGGGGTCAAAGTCTTTCAAAGTCGCCTTCTCCTGTGCTGATTGATATAAAGCTGATGGTTGTGCCATCTGATATGGTTGCCAGGGTCTGATTCAATGGGGGCCTACTCCTGTGGTGGGTGATCTAAATGCCTGATTCTCTGCTGTGAAACCTCTCTCCTCCGTCTGGGTGTAGGGGTCAAAGTCTTTCAAAGTCGCCTTCTCCTGTGCTGATTGATATGAAGCTGATGGTTGTGCCATCTGACATGGTTGCCGGGGTCCCATTAAATTGGGGCCTACTCCTGTGGTGGGTGATCTAAATGCCTGATTCTCTGCTTTGAAACCTCTCTCCTCCGTCCGGGTGTAGGGGTCAAAGTCTGTCAAAGTCGCCTTCTCCTGTGCTGATTGATATAAAGCTTATGCTTGTGCCATCTGACATGGTTGCCGGGGTCTGATTCAATGGTGGCCTACTCCTGTGGTGGGTGATCTAAATGCCTGATTCTCTGCTGTGTAACCTCTCTCCTCCGTCTGGGTGTAGGGGTCAAAGTAACTAAATGGTGGCCTACTCCTGTGGTGGGTGATATGATGCCTGGTTCTCTGCTGTGGGACCTCTCTCCTTTGTCTGGGTGCTGTGGTCAAAATAATAGTAAGTGACCTTCTCCATTGGTGGGTGACTTGAAGCCTGATTCTGTGCTATGGGACCTCACTCCAATTAATATTGTTTAATTTTTATTTATTTTATGTTAACTCATCATTTCCCTATCTACATTTGTTTGCAGGGGATTTAACTACATTTTGCTGCCTTTTGCAGCCCTCTAGCCCTTTCCGGGTGTGTTTTACAGCCTTTTTAGTGCCCAAAAGTTCGGGTCCCCATTGACTTCTATGGGGTTCGGGTTCGGGATGAAGTTCGGGTCGAGTTCGGATCCCGAACCCGAACATTTTTCGAAAGTTCGGCCGAACTCGTCGAACCCGAACATCCAGGTGTTCGCTCAACTCTAATTACAGTCAAATTATATATATTTTTTTTAAATGTAATCTACTGTGACATCAGTTCTGGACATCTTATTTGCGATTTTAACTAAGAGCAGGGTTCCTAATGGTTGTATTGCTAGAATATAACGAAGATTGATAATATAGCGCTATATTCTCAATCTTCGTTATATAATTCTAGCAATACAACCATTAGGAACCCAGCTCTAAGTTGAATTCGCAATGCGATTAATATAACCTGCATTAATCGCATTAGAAATTTAACTTAGAGCTGGGTTCCTAATGGTTGTATTGCTAGAATATAACGAAGATTAAGAGTATAGCACTATATTCGTTATATTTGTCAATTCTAGCAATACAACCATTAGGAACTCAGATCTAAGTGGAATTCGCAAAGCGATGAATACAGGTTATATTAATCACATTGCGATTACAACTTAGATCTGAGTTCCTAATGGTTGTATTGCTAGATTTATATAACGAAGATTGAGAATATAGCGCTATATTCTCAATCTTTGTTATATTCTAGCAATACAACCATTAGGAACTCAGCATTTAGTTAAAGTCGCAATGCGATTAATACAGGTTATATTAATCGCATTGCGATTACAACTACTAACACTGCAGCTTCAGAATGAATCTAAGATGGATGCCGTCCTTGCTTTTTGATAGGAGGTGGGAGCGTCTGGGAGGGAGGGTATGCTGATTGGCTGGAATGTGTCTGCTGACTGTGAGTTACAGGGTCAATATTTGCTCAATGATAAAGTATAGGGTCGAACGCGAACATTGCATATGGTCGCCCGCTGCGGCAGACGCGAACAAGCTATGTTCCCAGGGAACCGTTCGCCGGCAAATAGTTCGGGACAGCTCTACCTTTCACCTCTCTTGACATGCCTGTTTTATAAGCTTCATGCATTCCCCATGTAATAACAATTCTGGAACATTTATTATTATGGCTCTATGTTGTGCCATTCCTTTATTATTTCTACTAGAAGTTATGAATTAATTGATATTAGACCACAGTAAGGGTACAGAGGGGTGGTAACCAGTTAGGGGTGGGTTTCAGTACCAAGACAGGTTAACAAACTTGGGGTTTTTCAGTTTAGAAAAAGATGGCTTACTGGTGACCTAGTTACAATCTACAATTACTGTATATTAATGGACCGTGCAGAGTTCTATCTAATGCTACCTATGTCTGTAACTATGAAAGGAGGGATCTATGTCTAGAGCAGGGCTCAGCAACTACAACTCCCAGGATGTTCCATTCACTTCTACAGGAGTTCTGAAAACAGCTAAGCAAGTGTGCATGCTGGGAGTCGAAGTTTCACCACAGCTGGAGTGCCGAAGGTTGCTGATCCCTGGTCTAGAGGAAAGTAGGTTTCCCCGTTAACATAAAAGAGGATTATTTTCTGTAACAGGAGTGATACTACAGAGGAGGGTTGTGAGGCTTGGATTCTATTCTGTAGTGATATAGAAAGTTATTGGCACAAGATATCTGATTAATGGATATTGATTCAGGGATTTATTCTGATCTGTCATATTTGGAGTCAGAATTTTTCCTCTAATATGGGGCAATTGGCGAACACTTTATTGGAGTTTTGTATTCCTCTGGAACACACAGTTGGATTGTAGGTTGGACTATATGGACTTGTGTTTTTTTCAACCATACCAATAGGGATGAGCGAACCCGAACTGTATAGTTCGGGTTCCTACCGAATTTTGGGGTGTTCGTGACATGGACCCGTTGTTCGGAGATTTCTATGGTGCATTTTGAAAGCCTGCAAAGCAGCCAATCAACAAGCATCATACTTCTTGCCCCAAGAGACCACCACATCCACGCCTACTATTGGCATGTCTGTGATTGGCCAAGTGCAGCATGTGACCCAGCCACTATTTAAGCTGGAGTCATGTCGCGCTGCACGTCACTCTGCTCTGATTAGTGTAGGGATAGGATGCAGCTGCTGTTAGGGCGAGATAAGACAGGGATTAACTCAGCAAAAACACTTAATGAAGTGATCGATCCACAGCTGTGAAACATTCAACTTCTGCTAGTCTGCTAGTTAATTGCTCACTGTTTTCAGGCTGCCCAGAGCGTTTTTCTGTCACTTTTTTCTGGGGTGATCGGCAGCCATTTTGTGTCTTGTGGTGCGACAGCACAAGCTGCCACCAAGTCCATTAATCCATCAATAGTAGTTTTTTTTTTTTTGCTATATCCTACATCAAGGGCTTGGCTGTGCTTATTGTCACCCCAAGAAACTCAGGATAGAATATTCTATATTTTATTGAGAGGTGAAATTTACTTAAAAAAATAGCAATCATCTTAATCTGGTGTTCCAGCTGTGGCTAGCCAAGTGTAATACTGTCTGTCAAAGAATACTTCTTTTTTTTCTGGGGTGAAATTTCCAAAATAACAATAACCTAAATCTGTGGTTTCTGCTGTGGCAAGACAAGTTTTATGGTGTCTGTCAAAGGATAGCTTTTGTTCTGGGGTGAAATTCAATTGCCAAAACAGCAATACCGTAAATCTGGTGTTCCAGCTGTGACTGGACAAGTTTCATAGTGTCCGTCAAAGTATATATTATTTTCTGGGGTGAAATTCAGTTGCAAATATAGAAATTCAGTAAATCTGGTGTTCTAGCTGTAGCTGGACAAGTAGTTTAATAGTATCCGTCAAAGGATATATTTTGTTCTGGGTTGAAATTAAATTACCAAAATAGCAATACCATAAATCTGGTCTTCCAGCTGTAACTGGACAAGTTTCATAGTGTTCATCAAATGATATATTATTTTCTGGGGTGAAATTCAGTTACACAAAGCGTTAAAATACAAGTGCTGAAAGCATAATCCTATATATTTGTTCACATGCTACTGTGCATCTCCAAGTGTAAATCTGTTCGTAAAAGGATACCTTTAATCCAGGGCCTAAATACTATGCCTACAATTGATATTTTCCTAAATCTGTGGTTACTGTTGTGCCTGGATTAGTGAAATACGGTACATAAATAGATAGCCAGATAGTGTTAGGTGCCTGTAAAAAAAGGCCTGAATTTGAATTCAATACATTGAGCCAAATAATTTATTTCTTATTGTGGTGAACGGTAAAAATGAGGAAAACATCTAGTAAGGGCCCATCACTGGTGCTTGGCTGGGGGGAAACAGAGGACGATGACGATACGCCTCCCACAAGTGACAGCTTGTCCTTACCTCTGGGCAGCCTGGCACACATGAGCGACTACATGCTGCAGTGCCTGCGCAACGACAGCAGAGTTGCCCACATTTTAACGTGTGCGGACTACTGGGTTCCCACCCTGCTGGATCCCCGGTACAAAGACAATGTGCCCACCTTACTTCCTGCACTGGAGCGTGATAGGAAGATGTGTGAGTACTAGCGCACGTTGGTACACGCGCTACTGAGAGCATTCCCAAATGTCACAGGGGAACATGTGGAAGCCCAAGGTGAAGGCAGAGGAGGAGCGAGAGGTTGCCAATGCAGCTGTGTCACGGCCAGCTCCTCTGAGGGCAGGGTTAGCATGGCAAAAATGTGAAAAAGTTTTGTCACCAATCCACAGCTAACTGCACCACCACCTGATAAGGAACATGTTAGCAGGAGGCAGCATTTCACTAACATGGTGGAACAGTACGTGTGCACACCCCTCCAAGTACTGAATGATTGTTCGGCCCCATTCAACTTCTGGGTCTCCAAATTGTCCACGTGGCCAGAGCTAGCCTTTTTTTGCCTTGGAGGTGCTGGCCTTCCCGGTGGCCAGTGTTTTGTCTGAACGTGTATTCAGCACAGCAGGGGGAGTCATTACAGACAAACGCAGCCGCCTGTCCACAGCCAATGTGGACAAACTGACGTTCATAAAAATGAACCAGGCATGGATCGCACAGGACCTGTCCATCCCTTGTGCAGATTAGACAATTATAACTACCTACTACTACTACACCTTAACCATATATTCTTGGACTCCAGGGCGCGTCTTCATTCAATCCTCCTTTTTTTATTTTACCATTATATTGCGGGGCAACCCAAAGTTGAATGAACCTCTCCTCCGTCTGGGTGCCAGGGGCCTAAATATCGTAAAGTGGCCTGTTCCAATGGTGGGTGACATGAAGCCAGATTCTCTGCTATGCGACCTCTCTCCTCTGTCTTGGTGCCGGGCCTAAATATCTGAAAGTGGCCTGTTCCAGTGATGGGTGACATGAAGCCTGATTCTCTGCTATGGGACATCTCTTCTGTGTCTGGGTGCTGGGGCCTAAACAAGTAAAAGTGGCCTTCTCCATTGGTGGTTGACATGAAGCCTGATTCTCTGCTATTGGACCTCTCTCCTCTGTCTGGGTGCTGGGGCCTAAATTACTGAAAGTGGCCTTTTCCATTGGTGGGTGACATGAAGCCTGATTCTCTGCTATGGGACCTCTCTCCTCTGTCTGGGTGCTGGGGCCTGAATGAGTAAAAGTGGCCTTTCCATTGGTGGGTGACATGAAGCCTGATTCTCTGCTATGGGACCTCTCTGCTCTGTCTGGGTGCTGGGGCCTAAACAAGTAAAAGGGGCCTTCTCCA
Organism: Bufotes viridis; assembly: GCA_033119425.1. Lineage (NCBI taxonomy): Eukaryota > Metazoa > Chordata > Amphibia > Anura > Bufonidae > Bufotes > Bufotes viridis. The sequence goes on along the minus strand of CM065593.1, from coordinate 126,740,637 downwards.
TTGGTGGGTGACATGAAGCCTATGGGACCTCTCTCCAATTGATATTGGTTAATTTTTATTTATTTTATTTTATTTAAATTCATTTGCCTATCCACATTTGTTTTCTGTGGATTTACCTACATTTTGCTGCCTTTTGCAGCCCCTTTCCTGGGCTATTTTACAGCCTTTTTAGTGGCCAAAAGTTCGGGTCCCCATTGACTTTGAATTTGGATCCCGAACCCAAACATTTTCAGGAAGTTCAGCCGAACTTCTCAAACCTGGACATCCAGGTGTTCGCTCAACTCTACTTACCAACTATGTAACTATGAAGTTTCATCACAGGAGAAGACAAGCAACAGTTACACTGTTACAAGGTACTCTGAGAATTATTATTTTTTTTTTATGGTGGTGATGATAAAGTGAAAGAATCAAATTTATATTTCATCAAAGTTGCTTACACTATCCAAACAATACAATGTGATATAACTTTAATATAATTATTTAGTTACAGTATATGGTGCCATCAACTTTTGCAGTACCATACATTGTATAATATTCTGGTAACACATTGTACCAATTTCAATAGACAATATAAATACAAATTAAGCAGTTTTAGATACATTAGTGAGATCCTTTCCCACATACGCTTAAATGCTATGTACACTTTTGTGTGCATTTTTTTTTATTATTATTTTTGCATGGTACTCATTTTGAGCTAAACATTATTTTTTCTATTGGTCTTTATAAAAAAATGTAACCACTGTCTTTGTGCAGTCTTGAGTTTCTCTAGTAGAAGTATCTGAGTTTTTACTCTACTCCGTCAGGCAGATCAGCTGACGGACTTCTTATCTCTGATCTCTGACCTTAGGATGCATTCACATAACTGTTTAGCTTTCCGTTCTTCTGATCCTCAGAAGAAGAGAGAGAGAGAAAAAAAAAAGGATCCTGTAAAAAAACGGATCCTGTTGCATCAGTTATGCATATGATTGCATAGGATCTGTTTTTTTTTACAGGATCTAGTAAAAAAACAGATTCTGTTGCATCAGTTGTCATCCGTTTGAGCCATTTCGGTCTGAGATCCGTTGTTTCAGGGCTCTTTCACATTTGCGTTCTGAGGATCCGGCGGGCACTTCCGTCCCACCGGATCCGTCAGAAGGCAAGTCACCTGAAAGCATTTGAAGACTAATCAGGATCCTGATCAGTCTTCGAAATGCTTTCAGGTTACCATGGCAGCCAGGACGCTCCTGAAGTCCTGGCTGCCATGGTACTCCGTAGCAGTGTACTTACCTGCGCTGCGGCTGCCGGGCACTCCTTCATGACATCCAGGTCCCCGCGGCGCATAGATCAATGCGCCGCCCGGACCTGTGACGTTATGAAGGCGCGCCCGGAGGCCGCAGCGCAGGTAAGTACACTGCTGCGGAGTACTTACCATGGCAGCCAGGACTTCAGTAGCATCCTGGCTGCCATGGTAACGGATCGTAGCCCCAGCAGCAAATAATTAGTTAGGTGCAAAAAACTAGACAAGCAGCGGTGCCCTAAATGGAATAGGTTCACACTCCTAAATAACAGAAATAAAAATAAATGTGGGAGCCGCGCTATTTACTGGGGGTAATGGATGTCGTTGAGCAACACTTATATATAGTAGGGCAACAAGTTCATATCTAACTTTCGGAAGTAGCAGTCACAGATGAATCGTTCACAAGGAAAAAGAAAAAACTGCATGCACTCCCAGCTGGTTGTCAGATCCCGCCTTGAGCCACCTACCGCTGATTTCAATTTCAGGTCAGAACTGCCTTTACAAGGGAAACAAAAGAAATAGTGCAGTACCCTCAAAAACGTTTTGAATAACAGGGGTTTATTGTACTCACAAATTCCAAATTGATAACATGCACATAAAAATTCCCGACCCGGGTTTCGCAGTTAGCTTCTTCAGGGGCTGCGGTACACAAACCGCCATAGTCCATGAGTATATAAAAAAACATTTACCCCGGAACTAATACGGACGTCCGTTGTCCGGAGGCATGTCAATCACAACATAGTTTAAAACACCTAAAAATATCTATAAAAACACAATAAATTTCATTAAAAGTCTCTAATGGCATAAAAATAAACCTACAGTGCCAGACTAAAGGTAATAAATCTAAAACCATACTGTGTCAAACAAATTACATCATACAGACCGCTTTTATATCCCATTCAATGTTATGTCTTTGGGCTCAAGCGTGTTCATTTCAAAGATCCATTGCGTCTCTCTTTTATTAATTTGGATAGCGGGATTACCCCCTCTCCAGTGACGCTTTACTAGTTCCACACCACATAATTTTAGACCAGTCGGATCCTTCTAATGGAATCTCTTAAAATGTGCCGAGACACTTCTACTTTATTTCTTTTTTTATCCTCCCTGGAACGGTTTTTACATGAACAAAAACCGCACCAAATAAAAGCATTGCGGAGTTTAGGGGTATTTAAGTCCTCTTTCACATAGCTCACATAGCTCCGAACAACCGTTCCAGGGAGGATAAAAAAAGAAATAAAGTAGAAGAAGTTGTGTCTACCTCTAAATCTATATAAAAAATAAATAAAAGGGAGCATCTCCTGTGAGTCTTTGGGGGTAATTTATATACTGGAGTGCCCGTGCGGACTCCAGTATATTGGCAGAACTTTAAGGAAATTAAAAGTTCATGTGGCAGAACACATTAGAAATATTAAAAAGGGGCTTGAGACCACATTTTAAGAGATTCCATCAGAAGGATCCGACTGGTCTAAAATTCTGTGGTGTGGAACTAGTAAAGAGTCACTGGCGAGGGGGTAATCCCGCTACCCAAATTAATAAAAGAGAGGCGCAATGGATCTTTGAAATGAACACGCTGGAGCCGCAAGGACATAACATTGAATGGGATATAAAAGCGGTCTGTATGATGTAATTTGTTTGACACAGTATGGTTTTAGATTTATTACCTTTAGTCTGGCACTGTAGATTTATTTTTATGCCATTGGAGACTTTTAATGAAATTTATTGTGTTTTTATAGATATTTTTAGGTGTTTTAAACTATGTTGTGATTGACATGCCGCCGGACAACGGAAGTCCGTATTGGTTCCGGGATAAACGTTTTTTTATATACTCATGGACTATGGCGGTTTGTGTACCGCAGCCCCTGAAGAAGCTAACTGCGAAACCCGGGTCGGGCATTTTTACGTGCATGTTATCAATTTGGAATTTGTGAGTACAATAAACCCCTGTTATTCAAAAAGTTTTTGAGGGTACTGCACTATTTCTTCTGTTTCCCTTGTAAAGGCAGTTCTGACCTGAAGTTGAAATCAGCGGTCGGTGGCTCAAGGCGGGATCTGACAACCAGCTGGGAGTGCATGCAGTTTTTTCTTTTTCCTTGTGAACGATTCATCTGTGACTGCTACTTCCGAAAGTTAGATATGAACTTGTTGCCCTATTGTATATAAGTGTTGCTCAACGACATCCATATACCACCAGTAAATAGCGCGGCTCCCACATTTATTTTTATTTCTTGGATCGTAGTCCCAGCTTATACTGGGGCCCCGATCGGAACTGTTGCTGTGTATGCGCAGAAGTAAACGTCGGATCCGTCGATGTGCCGAAATGACGTTTAGCTTAATGCCGGATCCGGATTAATGCACTTCAATGGACATTATTTCCGGATCCGGCGTTACGCTATGTCCTCTGGATTTTTGGACGGAGACAAATCCACAGCATGCTGCGGTTTTGTCAACGTCCAAAAAATGTTCACATACTGAATGGAAGACATCCTGATGCATCCTGAATGGATTTCTTTCCATTTAGAATGCGTTAGGATAATCCTGATCAGTATCTTTCCGTCCTAGAGCCCCGAGGACGGAACTCTAGGACGAAAACCAAAAACGCAAGTGTGAAAGAGCCCTTAGATGGAAACAAAAGTACTGCATGCAGTTTTTTTTCCGTTTAAAAAACGGATTTCAGACGGAAAGGGCTCAAACATATGACAACTGATGCAACCGGATCCGTTTATTTACCTTATACAGTTTTTTTTTTTTTCCTCTTTCTCTTCTTCTGACGGATCAGAAGAACGGAAAGCAAAACGGTGATGCGAATGCACCCTTATAAACACTCATTATAGCTCAATTCTTATCTTAGGGCGAGTACCCATCACCGTGATGAATTCCGTTATTGTTTTCTGTTATAATAGAAGTCTGTGGGCAAGCATAATGGATTCGTCTGATTTCCATTATGCAGATTAGAAAAAAAGTCCTGTCCCTAATAGTCCCTAAAGGTGTACATAGCCTTTAAGCTATATTCTCATTATGTTTATGATGACTTACATTTAGTATATATATATTGGGAAAGCTCAAGGTGCATACACCAAATGTATTTATAGGACCCTGTTTACATGATTAAAGCCAAAAGAGTGTCCGTGTGTCATCTGTCAGACGGTATACTGTATATCGATATACCTTTTATTCACCTGTTTAGAAAATGTTTTTGCATCCCACAATAGATATATATCCAGCCAGGTTTTCTGTTTTTAACATAAAAGATGATGCATGACATATATCACTGTATGCCTATAGAGTGGAATACATTGGGATTTTGGAGATATAAATAATGAAATCCTCCTCATGTATATTTCTGAAAGAACCTCAAACATTATGTGAACAGAACCCTGCTCTAGGGGAATGTTTGCAAATGTACTGTACAAAACCTATTCTTCAGTTTCTTGGTTTATCTGCTTGTTGAAAACTGGGTGAACACTACTTTTATTGTCGCTCTGAGATATTCATCTGATTTCTCCAGATCTGTTAGGGGGTCATTTACAATGATATATACAGCACTTTTTGGAGTATTTCTGTTGCTGATTGTGGAGCAAAGGTTATTTGTGCCACTTTTCCTGCTCATGCCAGGTCTAAAAAAAGGGGTGTGACGTGGGTAGGGAAGGGGTCGGGCCAGCAGGCCAGTCTCATTTATCATGTTCTACGCCTGTTTGAGGAGTAGAACATGGTAAAAATCTATGCCAGCAAGAAATCTGACTTAGATTTAGACTGCCGCCAGCTAAAGAGGTATTAAGACTGATGTCTAAAATTACAGTCTGAATAAATGACCCCCTTAGTATTTCTATGATAACTCCTAACTCTCACATTTCTGTATCATTTAGCTGAATGGCTTATGGAATGGCTAACAAGTTTAAAAAAAAATATATATATATTTAAGATATTGAAAAAAAAGAACTTACAACCCTTACAAGTTACAACCTTTCTACTTTTTAGAGATAAATGTTATTAGATGACTGGCACAAAGTACTATTCACATAGCTAGACAAACAGTTAACCTTTTGTGACAGAACGGCTCAATACTTTTAATAAAGACCAATTGGAAAAATAATTTTAGCACATAATGAGTAAAATACAATAATAAAAAATTGCCTCTGAAAGTATACATAGCCTTTAAGTACAATGGCATGCTATGATGGAGGACTGATGATTAATTTAATACATACCCAGACATCTACACATTAGAAGCATACAGTATATTTGAATCATCTAAAAAGCCTATATCAAATAACTTGCAAACACAGCTGAGGGCATGCTTGGAATGACAGGTAGAGTAAGAAAGTTTGCTGTAAAACTAGAAACTATCCAGGTATTCAAACTTCTTCTAATATGTCTTCCAATGGACTCTATGTGAGGTGTGAAAAGTTTGAGTTGTGAATAATGCTGAGGACACATTCTTTTAGAACAGGTCATGTGGTGATAGATTCCATAATGAGCCATTAATCATCAGCAATGATTTAATCTATTTCTCCTAATGTATGTAAATTTCCTTGTCCTTCTATCTTAAGACTTGCCAAAGCTACTGCTTAAAATTAATACTGATAGATCATTAGTAAAACATCCAGCTATTAAGAAAGTAATTTTTCCATAGTTCCCCATGTGAGTTGACTTTAGCAGTGATATGTTGTGGTTTAGGTCACTTTGATCAATCTCTAGGATATAGCCTACAAGTAAACCCATTTTTCAGAATTAGCTACAATAAATTATTTATACCTGTTTAAAAGTCAAGAAACCATTTAAAGTGAAATGGCTACATGTTCTTGGATGTAATTGTACAGTATAACAAATTTTATCTGGCCTGAGTTTAAGTGAAAGATATTCACTGGCTTCTACAAGGAAAAACCTACAGATATTGACTCATTCCATCAATTTAGTTCACCTCCATTTATAAAGGAAGAATAATTTATAATATAACATGATTTATACAGTACCAAAGTTACAAGTTTTTAAAATTCTGCCATCATCATCGTGTTAGGAATACAATTGATATTTAGATGTTTATTCCAATGGGACTGAAAGATTTTCCAAGGTACTAACAAAACACTGAAAAAAACTTGATAGTGTTAACAATAAGAAAACACAGAACCCTTTGAAATAAATTTAATTAAGGAATACCTTCCTAGTCTCTGCATTCCCCAGGTTTTAAACAGTTCCCTGGTCCCAAATCCTCCATTGTCCCCCCCCCCCCCTTTACTTAAATGATTGGAAAGCCAGATCAAGAGGAGGGTGCCTGGTCCATTGGAAAGGGTCAGAAAGTGACAGAAACACCACCAAAATGGATTGGGAACAGCATGGGGACGATGTCTAGATGCATCTTGGACTCCCAGGTGGCTGCTGGGAACCATGTTGTCCGAGTTGTATGCCACTTTTACAGACTGACAAAAATACTTACAACCTAACCCCCCTGCCCCAAAAGAAAAAAAAAATCTATTTCACAAGAAAAATAGTTAGGAAACATTATTTCCTGCATATTCAATTGTATACAAAGTGCAAGTGCTGCAAAAAAGCAGAAGCAAGAGGCACTGTGAAACAGCATCTATATCACATAAAGGAGGGCCTCATTCATATTGTGGTACAATTATTCAGGTAGTGGGATCACCACACTCATAAAGCCTATGCACAAGTGAAAGGGCTGCCAAAAATGACAAGGAACCAGCACTGCAATACACCGTTTGTTACACATAAAGGAGGGGATAATACACACCCTTGAAAAATTATCATTGATTGCCTGCTGGTGACCCTCCAAAACATTTGGAGCAAGGTCCTGCTGTTGACCCTCTAAAACATTAGGGGCGAGGGACTGCTGCTGATCATTGCAAAAAATGATGGATGAGTAACTGTTGCTTAGCTGACCATTGAAAAAATTATGAACAAGTGCCTACTGCTGAGCTGAACCTGTACAATATTGTATGTGAGGGCCTGCTGCTGAGCTGACTCTGTAAAATATTGTAGTTGAGGGCCTTCAGGTTAGCTGACCCTCTCAAATATTGTGGGTGAGGGCCTGCAGGTGAGCTGACCCTCTAAAATATTGTAGGTGAGGGCCTGCAGGTGAGGTGGATGATGCGGATGAGACACAGTCACCAATAAGTAAGGGTCTTATTTGATCAACAACACAAGTCAGGAGAATGACCCGAGTGAGGAAGTGGAAGAGGTGGTGGTGGACAATGAAATCACTGACCCAACCTGGGAAGGGGGCAAGCCAAGGGAGGACAGCAGTACAGAGGGGGAGGGATCCACAGCACCGCAATAGGCTAGAAGAGGCTATGGGATGGCAAAAGAGAAAAGGCGGGCCACACCAAATAGGCCCGCGTACAGATGTCCTTAACTCAGGCCTTTGAACGTGAGCACAAATACCCAGCCACCCACCCACCCACCCACAGGCCATAGCACTAAATGCACATCTTTAAAAATTGCTAGCCCTGGGAATGTTGCCATTTGGGCCTGTGGACACTGAAGCTTTTCTCAGCCTCATGGTGGCAGTCGTCCCTCGTTACTCAGTCCCCAGCCGCCACTATTTTTCTCGGTGTGCCATCCCTGCATTACACCAGCAATTGTGTCCCTTAACATCACCGTGTCCTGACCAGCGCAGTTATTGGAAAGGTCCACTTAACGACTGACACAGGGACAAGTGCTTTTGTCCAGGGTCTCTACATTTCCGTGACGGCACACTGGGTGAACCTTGTGGAGGCCGGTAGCTAGTCGTACCCTGGGATGGCACAGGTGCTACCAACGCCAAGGATTGAGAGCCCCCATTCGATCAGGATTTTAACCACCACCTACATTAGTTGCAGCAAACCCCCCTTCTCTTACTCCTACTCCACTTCTACCTCTAAATTCTCATCTTCCAGCACCAGTCAGCCATCAGTCAGTAGCTGGAAGCAGTGTAGCACGGCAGTGGGGAAGTGGCAACAGGCCTTGCTGAAACTAGTTTGCTTAGGTGACAAACAGCACACCAACGCAGAGCTATGGCAGAGTATAAGGGACTAGAATGAGCTGCGGCTCTCGCCACTCAACCTACAACCAGGCATGGTTGGTTGTTTTGTCTGATAACGGCTGTAACTTGTTGGCAGCTTTGGAGCTTGGCAAGCTCACACACATGGCAATCATACAGCATATATGTCCCATGCACAAGAAACATCCCAAACTTATACATTAATAAAGATGTCCCGAACTGTTTGCTGGCGAACAGTTCCCAGCAAACATTGCATGTTCGCGTTCGCTGCGGTGGGAGAACATATGCGATGTTCGATTCGCCCCCTATACTTTATCATTGAGCAAACTTTGACTCAGTACCTCACAGTCAGCAGACATATGCCAGCTAATCAGCATACCCTACCTCCCAGACCCTCCCACCTCCTATCAAAAAGCAAATAGCGGATCTGCAACACACCATGCCGGCACTCCCCATAGAGATGCCTATTCTTGTCCGCAGGCTGCGGACAAGAATAGGATATGCTCTATCTTTTGCGGAGCCGCGGTCGGATGTTTCGGGGCCGAAACCCGGAAGTTCAGGGCTGCGGCTCCGCAAATGCGGAAGCGGAGAGCACATAGTGTGCTCTCCGCATCACGTCCGGTCCCATTCACAATGAATGGGTCCACATCCATTCTGCAGAATTGCGGAATGGATGCAGACAAAAATTGCGGATGAGTGAATGGGGCCTTAAGTCCGGATGCGTTGCGGATGCGTTCAGTGAAAACTGTGAGATTTCACAGGCAACGCCATTCAGTTTTGCCTCCGATTGCATTCAGTTGTTCAGTTTTTTCCGCGCAGGTGCAATGCGTTTTGATGCGTTTTTCACATGCGTGATAATAAACTGAAGGTTTACAAACATCTCCTAGCAACCATCAGTGAAAAACGCAACGCACCCGCACTTGCAGATTGCAATGCATTTTTCACTCAGCCCCATTCACTTTTATGGGGCTAGGGCTGCATGAAAAAACGCAGAATATAGCACATGCTGCGATTTTCACGCAACTTACAAGTGATGCATGAAAAAAACCGCTCATGTACACAGACCAATTGAAATGAATGGGTCAGGATTCAGTGCGGATGCTATGCGTTCACGCAACGCATTGCACCCGCGCGGAAAACTCGCTTGTGTGAAAGGGGGCTATCTGCTGTAAGTACAGCGTCCTGACAGCACCCCAAAAAGCCCTTTTTAGGGCTGGTACATCAGTCTGCTTTTATTAATTTTTTATATATATATATTGTGGGAGTTTGCTCTGGTAGGGAGATGGTAGCGGTGGCAGTATAGAGGCTCAGGAGACAGGCTTTGTGTCCACACCGTGCTCTTTCATTCACGCCAGTGCATCACATCAAAACTGTGCAGTTCACACAACAGCAAAGTTCATAAACCCCACCTCCCACAACGAAGCCCCAAACGCTGCAGGCATCTTGGTGCCTGTTCACACAGTCTCTCACATCCGTGATCAGTACTACACCTTGTCGTGGGGCGGGTTTGTCCAAGTTCGTGCAAGTTAGACAGGCCACGTGTCGGCCTGGACAAGGGATTGGGTCCGGCCACAGGATCCCTTCTTTTGGCCCTTCCCTGAGCCTGCAGCAACTGGGCAGTCTTTGTTAGCAGAGCGGACTACAGAGCTCAGCCCGACCATGCGATCAGCCTCCCGTACAGCCTCCTGCAGTGAGACAGGAGACCACACTTTATCAGCCCCACAGTCAGTGAGCATCAAACCTATATTCACAGCCATGGGTGTAGCAGGAGGACCACACCCACCGAGCAGAGTAAAGGATTAACTCCTTCCCTACCCAACTAAGGCCAGAGATAACCAACCTGCCAGGATCAGTGTAGACTGACACCAACAACCGAATCCCGTCCAGCCGTTGTGGTCCGTGGGGAACAGACACCCACCCTGCTCTTTGCCTGTTCCCAGTAAGAGCCGGCCCGGACCACTGTGTGACAGCACTCACTGCTGACAAAACACAAAAGACCCGGCTCTTACTCCAACAGGGCCACGACCCCCGGTGGCACGTATCTTCCACCCACTACCACTCCAGAGACTCTCTTACTATATATTTAAGTTTTGCCCTTTTAATATAATTGCAGTTGCCTGCCAGTGAGTGTCAGGCCCACAGACTGTACTGTGCCCACTGCCAGTGCCCAGCACTCATATCGGATGGCACAGTACCTTGCAGATAAAAAAGTTATTTAATTTTTACCCTTTAATATAATTGCAGTTGCCTGCCAGTGTGTGTCAGGCCCACAGACTGTACTGTGCCCACTGCCCAGCACTCATATAGGGTGTCACAGTACAGTGCATGGTGAACGCGCAGTGACAAAAATTTCAAACGAAGCGGACCGAGCATGGGTCTTTTTCCATCTCCCGGTTCCAAAAATCTATTCACTACACCAGCCCTGGCCCTGACAAGGGACAAAACAGAGATTAAACTGATAGGAATAGTACTTAGTTAACACTAGTTGCATTGGTGGCAAATTCCTTTGCAAGCGCCCGAAATTAGAAGGAAGCGGACAGAGCAAGCTTTTTTCTCTATCTCCCCATGCAAGGATTCAATTCAATACACGTCCCCTGATAGGGGACTTAACAAAGATTACAATGGTAAGAATAGTAGTTCACACTATTTGTATTGGTCGCACAGTACATTGCGCGGCGCACGCGCAGTGCCCCGATTTGGAAGTAAGAGGACCGACCAATGATCTTTTTCCATCTCACGGTTCCTAAAATCTATTCAATACACGTCCCCTGATAGGGGACGTAACAGGGATTAAACTGATAGGAATAGTACTACTTAACACACCACTCATATAGGATGGCACAGTACATAGCACGCCGCACGCGCAGTGCCCCAAATTGGAAGGAAGAGGACCGACCAACCATCTTTTTCCATCTCCCGGTTCCTAAAATCTATTCCATACACCGGCCCCTGATAGGGGACAAAACAGAGATTAAACTGGTATAAACAGATTTTTTTTATAAAAAAAAAAAAAAAAAAGACGGCCTCTGCGGAGCTGGGTATTTTTTGGCCGCGTTACTGAACGCTCATGCACAATGGCTGTAGGCTCATGCGTCCTTTTGCAGAGATGACAAACCTGGAGGATGAAGGTGGATTTGAGGAGGTGGAAGACCAACCACAGCAGGCGTCCCAGGGCACTTATTGTCACCTTTCGGAGACCCTTGGTGTTGTACGTGGCTGGGTGGAGAAAGAGACTTTCAATTACATCTGTGAGGACAAGGAACGGGACATGGCTAGCTTGGTATCCAACCTTGAGCAAATGGGGAGTTTGCGGTTGTGCAAATGGACTGTTTGTGGTTGTTTGCGGTGAGTTAAACGGGGAGTTTAGTCTGTCAGAGTTTGGTCTGTCACTGAAGCGGGCGTAACCCTTACACTACCTAATCGATACAACATCATACCTGATCATATACACACACTGGATGCTTTAAAGCACGTTATTCTAAACAATTTAGGAATGTTAGGTGACTTATGTTCTTTATGGATTAAAACCCGACTCTGCGTCAACTACGTAATTTTCCATGGGAGTTTTGCCATGGATCCCCCTCCAGCATGCCACAGTCCAAGTGTTAGTCCCCTTGAAATAACTTTTCCATCACTATTGTGGCCAGAAAGAGTCCCTGTGGGTTTTAAAGTTCGCCTGCCCATTGTAGTCTATGGCGGTTCGCCGGTTTGAAAATATTTGAGGAAGTTCGCGTTCGCGAACGGCAAATTTTATGTTCGTGACATCTCTATACATTAATATAACTAAAAACATAACACACGAGAGTGGAGGTAAACCAATGACATGGCCTGTTAATTAACTAATAAATAACCATAACATATTTTACAACTTTAAATCATAATAACAACTATAATACCAACAATAATACAACCACAAACCATAATAACAATAAAACAGAATGTCTTTGGATAAATGTATAGCTGACAACGCTTGTGGCAGAGTATGTAGTTCGTATGTATGTAGATGAGGAGAACACACAGCAGTTCCATCAGAGTCAAGACAACACTCTCCAAGGCCTAGAACAGTTTCATGACACCCCGCTAGCACCCTCACCATGACGAGCAGCCAAGTATCACAAGGCGGGAAAATTTTGGAACATGGTGAAGGAGTAAATAGCAGACAGTGTCCTCAGTGATCCCTCTGTGCCTTACAACTATTGGGTGTCCAAGCTGGACACGTGGCACGAACTGCCAATCTACGCCTAAGAGGTGCTGGCCTGCCCTACCGTCAGCGTTTTGTCACAGCTGGTATTTAGTGTAGATGTGGGCATAATAACTGATAAGCGCATCCGTCCATCAACTGAAAATGCTGACAGGTCGACTCTTATGAAAATGAACAAGACCTGGATTGCCCCTGACTAGTTATGAGCGAGCAGGCTCGGCCGAGTATTGGTTCGGCTCGAGCATCGCTATTCTCGGTTTGGCACCTTCTAAGCAGCCAATGAAGTTCCAAGTAGGTAATTCCCCTCAGTGTAAGGCCATAGCCATGTTAGCTGTAAGCCTTACAATGATTGGCTGGCCGGAACACGTGATACCATTTCATACAGGAGCTGAGATCCGGCGCTCGACTCATTTAGCGTCAGGGAGAGCAGACAGTAGGCAGGGACAGATAGCGTTTTCCTCTAAACTTGCTGATTTCACTCCAAAAACCTTATCAAAAGACCTAACAGCTCTTTTAAGGAGTAGACTGTGTGTTGGACAGCAGTGCAGCACTTTTTAAATTTTGTTTTAAGAAGGGATTTGCTTCAGCACTATCAAGGACAGGCGTCACCAGGAAGGGACAGATAGTGCAGGGCTTGAAAATCTCTTTTTTAACTTCTGAAAGATAGAAAGATTTCCGATTAGTGACATCTAAAAAACGCCATCATTAGCAGTGTGGGCAGATATTATATAAAGGGGCTTATTCACTAGAGTGTGCCTGGTACTGAGATATACACTGCACCATCATAAAGCAGTGTGTTGGGCAGACATTATAAAAAAGGGGCTTATTCATTACAGTGTGCCTGGTACCGATATATACACTGCACCATCATAAAGCAGTGTGTTGGGTAGACATTATAAAAAGGGACTTATTCACTACAGTGTGCCTGCTACTGAGATATACACTCCACCATCAGAGAAATTATTTGTTCTGGGAAATTAACCTAACTTGTGCAACATCTGTGTGTGCAGTATATCCGCAACCGTTATATTAATTACTCCAGCAGAGAGTCATTTATGTTTAGGCCATAGTTAACTAGTTTTGGGCACATTTGTGTGTGCGTTTAGTCCGCCACCATATATACAGTATTCACGCAGAGAATATATTTTATTTGTGACAAATTTGTGTCCAATATAGAACGACATACAGTGTGTATTGTCAAAATTACATTATCTCTGGGCAAGTGTAGTGCCCGAAAATCTGTATTTTTCTGTATCCAGACAGTTACTGGAAGACAATACAGTGTGTATTGTAAAAAGTACATTATCTCTGGGCTAGTGTTGTGTCAAAAATCTGTATTTCTTCTTATCTAGTACATTACAGCAAGCCACTACAGTGTGTATTGAAAAAATGTAATTATCTGTGTCCTAGTGTAGTGCTTAAAATGTGTACTTCTTTGTCTCCACTACATTATAGCAAGCCAATACAGTGTGTATTGTAAAAATCACATTATCTCTGGGCTAGTGTACTGCTTAAAATCTTTATTTTTCTGTATTCAGTATATTGTAGCAAGCCAATACAGTGTTTATTGCAAAAATTTCATTAGCTATGGCCTAGTTTAGTGCCGAAAATGTGTATTTCTCCGTCTCCAGTACATCACAACAAGCCAATACAGTGTGTATTGTAAAAATTAAATTATCTCTGGGCTAGTGTACTGCTGAAAATCTTTATTTTTCTGTATTCAGTACATTACAGCAGGCCAATACAGTGTAATGTAAAAATTTTATTATCTGTGGTCTATTGTAGTGCCGAAAATGTGTATTCTCTGTCTCCAGTATATGATAGCAAGCCAATACAGTGTTTATTGTAAAAATGTAATTATCCGTGTCCTAGTGTAGTGCCGGAAATGTGTATTTCTCTGTCTCTAGTACATTATAGCAAGCCAATACAGTGTGTATTGTAAAAATCACATTATCTCTGGGCTAGTGTACTGCTTAAAATCATTATTTTTCTGAAATCAGTACATTACAGCAAGCCAATAAAGCGTGTATTGTAAAAAGTTCATTAACTGTGACCTAGTGTAGTGCCGAAAATGTGTATTTCTCTGCCTCCAGTACATTATAGCAAGCCAATACAGTGTGTATTTTAAAAATACATTTTCTCTGGGATAGTGTATGGCTTAAAATCTATATTTTTCTATATTCAGTACATTACAACAAGCCAATACAGTGTGCATTGTAAAAATTTCATTATTTGTGACCTAGTGTAGTGCCGAAAATTTGTATTTCTCTGTCTCCAGTACATTAGAGCAAGCCAATAGAGTGTGTATTGTAAAAATGACATTATCTCTGGGGTAGTGTACTGCTGAAAATCTTTATTTTTCTGCATTCGGTACATTACAGCAAGCCAGAACAGTGTGTATTATAAAAATTTCATTATCTGTGACCTAATGTAGTGACGAAAATTTGTATTTCTCTGTCTTCAATACATTACAGCAAGCCATTACAGTGTGTATAGTAAAAATTACATTGTCTCTGGGGTAGTGTACTGCTGAAAATATTTTTTTTTTCAGTCTCAAGTACATTAGAGCAAGCCAATACAGTGTGTATTGTAAAAATGACATTATCTCCGGTCTAGTGTACTGCTGAAAATATTTATTTTTCTATATTCAGTACATTACAGCAAGCCAGAACAGTGTGTATTGTAAACATTTCATTATCTGTGACCTAGTGTAGTGCCGAAAATTTGTATTTCTCTGTCTCCAGTACATTACAGCAAGCCAATACAGTGTTTTGTAAAAATTTTATTATCTGTGGTCTATTGTAGTGCCGAAAATTTGTATTCTCTGTCTCCAGTATATGATAGCAAGCCAATACAGTTTGTATTGTAAAAATTTAATTATCTGTGTCCTAGTGTAGTGCCAGAAATGTGTATTTCTCTGTCTCCTGCACATTATAGCAAGCCAATACAGTGTGTATTTTAAAAATACATTATCTCTGGGCAAATGTATGGCTTAAATGTATATTTTTCTATATTCAGTACATTATAGCAAGCCAGAACAGTGTGTATTGTAAAAATTTCATTATCTGTGACCTAATGTAGTGACGAAAATTTGTATTTCTCTGTCTCCAATATATTACAGCAAGCCATTACAGTGTGTATTGTAAAAATTACATTGTCTCTGGGGTAGTGTACTGCTGAAAATATTTAGTTTTCTGTCTTATGTACATTACAGCAAGCCAATACAGTGTGTATTCTAAAGATTTAATTATCTGTGGCCTAGTGTAGTGCCAACAATTTGTATTTCTCTGTCTCCAGTACATTATAGCAAACCAATACAATGTGTATTGTAAAAATTTCATTATCTGTTGCCTACTGTAGTGCCGAAGATTTGTATTTATCTGTCTCCAGTACATTTCAGCAAGACAAAACATTGTGTATTGTAAAAATTTAATTATCTGTGACCTAGTGTAGTGCCGAAAATTTGTATTTCTCTGTCTCCAATATATTACAGCAAGCCACTACAGTGTGTATTGTAAAAATTACATTGTTTCTGGGGTAGTGTACTGCTGAAAATATTTATTTTTCTGTCTCCAGTACATTACAGCAAGCTAATACAGTGTGTATTGTAAAAATTTCATTATCTGTGACCTGGTGTAGTGCCGAAAATTTGTATTTCTCTGTCTCCAGTACATTAGAGCAAGCCAATACAGTATGTATTGTAAAAATGACATTTTCTCTGGGCTAGTGTACTGCTGAAAATCTTTATTTTTCTGTATTCAGTACATTATAGCAAGCCAGAACAGTGTGTATTGTAAATATTTCATTATCTGTGGCCTAGTGTAGTACTGCAAATTTGTATTTCTCTGTCTCCAGTACATTACAGCAAGCCAATACAGTGTGTATTGTAAAAGAAAATCATTATCTCTGGGCTAGTGTACAGCTGAAAATCTTTATTTTTCTGTATTCAGTACATTATAGCAAGCCAATACCGTGTGTCTTGTAAAAATTACATTATCTCTGGGCAAGTGTAGTGCCGAAAATCTGTATTTTTGTGTATCCAGTACTGTCCTGCATTAGAATAATGTGTCTTTAAAACAATCTGCGCCACATCTACAGACAAAATCATAAATATGAAGAAGGCGAGCAAAAAGGGAGGCTGAAGTGGGCATGTTGCTGATGGTGCAAGCAGAGGTCGTTGCTCTGGACGGGATGCTGATGGTGCAAGCATAGGACGTGGCCCTGGGCGTGATGCTGATGGTGCAAGCAGAGGCTGTGGCCCTGGGCGCAATGAAACTGTGCCTGCTGCCAGTGCACCAGAAAAGAAAAAATCCACCTTACCCAGCTTTATTTCCAACTAAGCTGGGTGGCACAATACAACACTGTCAGTGTTGGACCAGTGCGAACAGGTGGTCGGTTGGATTGCAGAAGATAAAGCTTTCATTCGGTTAAGTACCACCCTCCTTTCCACAGGAGGACGTCGGCCCACACCAAACAGGCCAGCAACCGTTGCACCGAGCACCCCCATGCGTAAATCTACCTTGCCAAGGGGTAGGTGTTTCACAGTATGACGCTTTTTTTAGGAAAGTGCAGACGTCACAAAAGAGTGGTAGTCTGCAACCTATGCCATACCAAAATGAGCCGGGGCGTGAAAACTAGCAACCTCACCACCACCACCATGACCTGCCACATGGCATCCAAGCACCCTAATAAGTGGGCCAAACGCCTGGGTCCACACTCTGCATCTGCTCCTACCACTGCCTCCACTTCCCCTGTGTTACGCACTGCTGGCCAATCCCCTGTCGAAGGCACAGGCCCAGATGCCCCTCGCCCTGCACCTGGACCTTCAGATGAACCGTAACCAACAAGATCCACTTCCCTGTCCCAGCGCAGTGTCCAAATGTCAATAACACAGGCATTTGAACGCAACCGCAAATACCAGCCAACCCACCTATAGGCCATAGCACTAAATGTGCAACTTTCGAAATTACTGGCCCTAGAAATGTTGCCATTTAGGCTTGTGGACACTGAGGCCTTTCTGCAGCTTTATGTCAGCGGCCGTCCCTCGGTACGCAGTCCCCAGCCACCACTATTTTTCACGGTGTTCCGTGCCCGCCTTACACCAACATGTCTCCCAGAACATCACCTGTGCCCTGACCAATGCACTTACTGGGAAGGTCCACCTCACCATGGACACATGGACAAGTGCTGGTGGCCAGGGACACTACATTTCCCTGACCGCACACTGGGTGAATGTTGTGGAGGCCGGAGTGAGTCGGACCCTGCGATGGCACAGGTGTTACTCACGCCCAGGGTTGCGGGCCATACGTCCATCAGGGTCTCTGCCAGCAGCTATGTTACTGGCTCCAACCCCCACTTATCCTCATCTGTCGCCTACTCCACTTCCACCTCCAACAGCAGTCCGCCATCATTCGCTAGCTGGAAGCAGGGTAGCACTGCTGTGGGTAAGCGTCAATAGACCATGCTGAAGCTGATCTGTTTGGTGGACAAACAGCATACCGCCGCAGAGCTATGTCTGGGTAAAAGGGACCAGACCAAGCTGTGGCTCTCGCCACTCAACCTAGAAACAGGCATGGTTGTGTCTGACAATGGTCGAAACTTGGTGGCGGATTTGGAGCTCGGCAACATGACACACATTCCATGCCTAGCCCACGTTTTAAACTTAGTGGTTCAGTGGTTTATCAAAACCTACCCCAATTTGCAGGAGCTACTAGTGAAGGGTGGCGACGCTTGTGTGGCCATTTCCGCAAGTCGTCCACAGCTTCAGCCAATCTGTCAACGCTGCAGCAGCGCTTGTGGCTTCCAACTCACCGACTTTTGTGCGACGTGAGCACGCGGTGGAACTCTACGTTCTACATGTTGGCCAGGCTTTGTAAGCAGCAGAAGGCAGTTGTGGAATACCAGCTACAACATGGTCATCTCCTTTCCAGTCAACTGCCACTATTCACAAACGAGGAGTGGGCATTGATGTCAGACCTATGTGAGGTTTTAAAAAAGCTTTGATGAATCCACACAGATGGTTAGTGGTGATAAATCTTTTATCAGTGCAACCATCCCACTGCTGTGTTTACTCCAACGATCGCTGCTTACAATTAAGGAGGATGCTTTGAATGTGGTAGACGAGGTATTGGGGGAGGAGATGACACAGGGGGATAGCCAGATCTTCCCCAAGTTAGTTTTCTCTGCTCAAATTGGGCCATGAAGAGAAGGAGGAGCTGGAGACACTTGCCTCTGCTACATAGGCTAGTACCCAAGGAACTTTAATTCTATCTGTTCAGCGTGGATGGGCAGAAGAGGAGGAGGAGGAGAATGAGGGTATGGAGAGTCATCCTGAAGTTGACATTGACGTCTTGCCCGTTGGTACTCTAGCACACATGGCTGACATTCGGGTTCGGGATCCGAACTCGACCCAAACTTCACCCCGAACTTTTGGGCACTAAAAAGGCTGAAAAATAGCCCAGAGGAAAGGGCTAGAGGGCTGAAAAAGGCAGCAAAATGTAGGTAAATCCCCTGCAAACAAATGTGGATAGGGAAATGACTTAAAATAAAATAAATAAAAATTAACCAATATCAATTGCCAACTTGGAGGAGGAGGTGGAATAGGAGGTTGGGGTGGCATCAGGTGGGGATGCTATGGGAGTTGATGTTCTCATCACAGCCAAAAAGGATTCATGTCGGCCTGCAGTGCCACAGGCCTCATTCACAGATTCAGGGCCATGGCACCCAGAACGAGGAGAGGTTTATTCAACTTTGGGTTGCACCACAAAATAATGGTAAAATGAAAAAAAGAGGATTCAATAAAGAAGTGCCCTGGAGTACAAGAATATATGGTTAAGGGGAGGTAGTTATAAATGTCTATTCTGCACAAGGGATGGACAGGCCCTGTGGGATCCATGCCTGGTTCATTTTTATGAATTTTAGCTTGTCCACGTTGGCTGTGGACAGGTGGCTGCATTTGTCAGTAATGACGCCACCTGCCGTGCTGAATACACGTTCAGACAAAACTCTTGCCACCAGGCAGGCCAACACAGCCAAGGCATAAAAGGCTACCTCTGGCCACGTGGACAATTTGGAGACCCAGAAGTTGAATGGTGCCGAACCATCAGTCAGTACGTGGAGGGGTGTACACACGTACTGTTCCACCATGTTAGTGAAATGCTGCCTCCTGCTAACACGTTCCCTATCAGGTGGTGGTGCAGTTAGATGTGGCGTGGTGACAAAACTTTTCCACATCTCTGCCATGCTAATCCTGCGGTCAGAGGAGCTGGCAGTGACACAGCTGCGTTGGTGACCTCTTGCTCCTCCTCTGCCTTCACCTTGGGCTTCCACTTGTTCCCCTGTGACATTTGGGAATGCTCTCAGTAGCACGTCTTCCAACGTGCGCTTGTACTCGCGCATCTTCCTGTCACGCTCCCGTGCAGGAAGTAAGGTGGGCACTTGTCTTTGTACCAGGGATCCAACAACGTGCAAACCACTCGGATCTTGTCGTTGTTTAAAGAAGTGCCATGCCATGGAACTCCTTGAAGCTGCCTTTGGAGTGCTTGGTACCTGGTGGCACTGGCCAGTAGCAGGCAAACTCTCTTGGCAGCGGCTGTTCTGCTTTTGCCCCCTGGTCCCTCTTTTGCTACCCTGTTGACTCGGTCTCACCACTGCCTCTTCCTCTGAACTATGAAAGTCAGTGGCACGACCTTTATTCCATGTGGGGTCTAGGACCTCATCGTCCCCTGCATTGTCTTCCACACAGTCTTCCTCCCTGACCTCCTGTTCGGTCTGCACGCTGCAGAAAGACGCAGCAGTTGGCACCTGTGTTTCGTCATCATCAGAGACATGCGGACTCCCATGAGGTGGTATTCCCATGTCCTCCATCGGGAAACATAAGTGGTTGTGCATCAGTGCATTCTAAGTCTTCCTCCACTGGGGAAGGGCTAGGTGGATTCCCTTGGGAAACCCTGCCAACAGAGTCTTCAAACAGCATAAGAGACTGGTGCATAACTTGAGGCTCAGACAGTTTCCCTGATATTCATGGGGGTGATATGACAGACTGATGGGCTTGGTTTTCAGGTGCCACCTGTGCGCTTTCTGCAGAAGACTGGGTCGGAGATAATGTTGTGAACGTGCTGGATCCACTGTCGGCCACCCAATTAACTAGCGCCTGTACTTGCTCAGGCATTACCATCCTTAGAACGGCATTGGGCCGCACCAAATATCGCTGTAAATTCTGGCAGGTACTGGAACCTGAGGTAGTTGGTTCACTAGGACGTGTGGCTGTGGCAGAATGGCCACGTCCTCTCCCAGCACTAGAGGATCCACTAACAACACCACGACCATGTCCGCGTCCTTTACTAGATGTTTTCCCCATTGTTACCTTTCACCACAATAAGAAAAAAATTATTCTGCTTAATGTATTGAATTCAAATTCAGGCTTTTTTTTAAAGGCACCTAACACTATCTGGCTATCTATTTATGTACCGTATTACACATATCCAGGCACAGCAGTAACCACAGATTTAG